>JANHAO010013371.1:0-15882 GCA_026873985.1 Saraca asoca
ATGAATTCACAATTGGTGATTGGAAATCAAAGAAAATAAACCAAAAAACTAGAAAATTAAATGAATTTGTGTCCCAAAATTCTTATCTTCTTAATCCACTTATACTTGGTGTCTCTATTCTCTGATTACTAAGGATGAAGGATTGAACGCACTAAATGATTTCCTAATGATAGATTTGTCGATGAACAGCAAACTGATGAGGCAATCACTTCAACAACGGCAGAGACGAGCTCTGTTAGGACTTGTAATTGAGGAAATTTCAAAGGAAAAAAAATGAAGGTTTGGGTTGACAATGTTAGAGATTTTTTAAACCTTACACAACTTACCAGATGAATGTTGATGTAGGGGTGTTAAACGAGCCTAAGGCCTGCGGGTTGGAGCGGACTGGACATGTTAAAGTTAAGCCCATTTTAAATGGGCCAATTCCGACAGACTGCAGTCTAAGCAGAACGAATCCGCACGGATACAAACCAGTCCGCGGGCCTAAACGGCCAGGACTAAAGTGAAATTTTCGTAAGAATTAAATTGAAAAGTTTTTGTTCAGGTGAATTTTTGTAAAAGGCAATGAAAAGTCTGGGGGCTAAAACGTAATTTTTTCCATTTCCCTTACAAAACGGGCTGGTCCACAAGTCGGTCCGATCCATGGGCAGGCCGAACCAGACCGACAATCCATGGGCCCATTTTGATGCGAGCCTAAATGGGCTTAGGCTCGGTCTGAATAGATTTAGGCCCGATTCGGCTCAACCCACCTATTTAACACCCCTATGTTGATGAGAGAGGAACACGGAAGAATCTGATATTCTCCTCACGGTACCACAGGAGCAGAAGAGGAAACAAACCCTAGAAAAAATAAAGGACATTTGAAAAGAATTTTCACAATTATAGAAGGATAGTTTTGTCCATAAAACATCAGTCATATAACTTCTGTATAAACTTTTTTTGATAAACTTCTCCATGAAGCTTATTTCAATAAGCTAAAATGGGCTTATAGAAGGTTCATAAATTATTTTCATAAGCTTAAACAAATACCTAACATTTTTTATCTAAAATGCTTATGTGATAAGATAAACTCAAATAAATTGTAGATAAGTTCTCCCAAATGCACCCTTAGAAACCCCACCCTGATTTTTTTTTCTCTCAATTAGTTTTCTATTTTGTTACTAAATTCTGGAAAAACATTTCAATAGAAGTTAACCAATAAAAAAACATCTCAAGAAATAAAACAATGGTAAAAATACAAATGCACACTGAAGGCTCATTTCATTTAATTGGATGGAATCGGAATGAATGACTTTCAAGAGAAATGCTCAAGCTAAATGCCTTTCTGTACATTATAGCAGCTCAATATGCAGACTACAGCATATATATGATTATACAAAGACCATTTTCTCTACACACTGTAATATCACTAGTGTGTAGTAATAGGGAAGAACCCTTTTAGGGGTGCCTTGGCTGATCTGCTCCAAGCTTAGCAGCTGACAGCCTATATGATTATTAAACGAAGGTCTAAAGGTTCTTGCTCCATGGCAAGAAAACTGCAACCGACATGCTCACTTGCTTTACATAATCTTCAAAAGATTATTCACTAAATACCCATAATTTGTGCTGAACTTACATTCCCCTGACCATGATTGTGTCTGCTTTCTTCAGTTATGTATAAAGCTTAGTATTTACAATAGCTGCAACTAGAAAATCATTAAGTTCCTGAAGTATAGTCTTAAACTAAGACAATCATCAAGAAAAATTATTCTGCTTGGTTAATTTCAAGTGAAACATATATGCAGGCTCACCACTACCCATGATTTCTTAACATGAAAGATCTGCTAGAAGTAGTTGCCTCCAAAACATTTTCCTGTTATCTACATCTTTAAAATTTGAAGAGATAAGTAGGAGACATTAGAGACCCACAAAACAAATATAGTTGTATTATCCAAAGAGCTGTCACTAGTCTAGTGATGTACATGAACATGCACAATTTGACGAAAGAAAAAGTCAAGTGTTGAGTTACAACCACTGAAATTTTCATGACTGTTTCTCATTCATGATTAGCAAAACCTCCCCACCAAGAGAAATGATAGAATCCAAGAACTTCTTAACATCATCAGTATCCTTAAAAGGTTCTGGGGCAGCAAGATCACTATCTAAGTTATACCAAACACCATCAATCCTCCTCAGTGTAACCCAGTGCCTACTTCTCCAAAGCCCAACAAATCTCCCAACTGAGACATTAAGCACAATTCCCATTAAGGTAACACTAGGTGCATCAAGATTAATAGAGGATGCTCCATTACGACGATCATGCCAAACAACACTCTTCCCTTTCTCTTCTAAAGCAGAAATTAGAACATTTATGTCATAGTTTCCAGTAAAAACATTATGATGGGGCTTAAAAATAAGAGATAATGGTGTCCAAGCTTCTCTTTTTGGTTCATCAAGCATGAGCTTTTCAGAAATTGCATTCAAGTCTGCCCGTGTAAATGCATCCTTTTGCTGGTTGCAGAAAATCAATACAAATAGAATAAAAATAATAAGATCAAATCATAGAAGTGTAAAAATTATTAAATCAAATTCAAAAGGAGTTGCAAGAAGAGGGAGAAAGTCCAAGTATATTCTTCAATATAAAACCTCAAACAACCAAGAGATTTCTTCAGAGACAACTAACAGAGGGGTTTCTATATTTTTATATGCACCCTATCTCTTTAGAATTGAGGTATCAAATGTTTTAATTTTGATTGCTTCCCTATTGTGAAAAAAACAAAGCAACAAAAAGGGCTATGCAGGTAAAAAATAAAATAAAATAAAAAAGGAATAGAAAACAGGCACCTGAAAGAGGTTGTTAAGGCAATGTAGGAGGCAGTACTGTAGCCTTTGTTTTTCATGGTAGATTTTGGAATTTTCTCTCGCCATCTTCAATGTTCAAAATTCAATAATCACAAAAATAAGAAATTTCAAAGAGAGGTTCTAAATGAAGCTTTCATATTAATAAGTTATTGTTAACAATTACGCAAATGGCTAAACTCAACTTGGAGGAAAACTTGAAAAATTAAAAGTATACAGCATAATAGAGCAAAAATAAGTTCATGAACAGGTAATATTAATGGGTTATTTCTAATAGACTCAGCAAACATGAACATGTAGTAATATAAAAATAACTGCAAAGGTTAATGGATGCAAGAGCATAAATATCATTCATATCTAACATCAAAATAATCAGGGGAAAAGGAAAAAACAGAAAATTTGGTTTCGGAATATGAAAAGCTTGGTGAATTGCAATTTCTATACCCTGAATCACATGAAACTTTTTTTTTTTGCCAATACATAACTCAGATAACAGTACAAATTTCAGCCTTTAAATGACAATAAAATCGCGGTACAACTAACCACATAAACCAGACCTCAACATAATGTATAGTAAGATGATTTTCATCAAGTCAAATAAACGCAATACCTAGCCACTAAATATTAGACATCATAAAACTCATGTAAAAACACAAATGTTTGATCTTTAACATCTGAAGACTAGTGACAAACACAGAGAACACAATGTCCAATCAATAGATCACACAACAATACGATTTGCACCAATGTGCAGAAAAATTCCATACAAAGTCCCATATAAATCATCCCATTTAATCATTAATTGCAGAAATAACCCAAAAAGTTCACTTGAGCAAACTAGCAAACACTTGTCGATCATCCAAAATAAATCTAAAATAATTACACGAGCAGAAAGATAATAGGACAAAGAAAAATACCCAAGTTTCTGATTCTAATTGAAATATACGCAGTGATGGGATTGCCTTGCCAGGCTTCTCTAAGTGCGCAGATGCCGAAGTGTGGCGTTTGATGACAGTATCACTGCTTCAGTTCTTATTTTCTGGTTCCCACTTGAAAAAATACAACAGCTGAATTTGTAGATTAGATAGGGAAGCAATTAAGCTCGATCTATGAAGAAAAGACGAAGAAAGAGGGCTCTGTTGGTTAAAGGGGAGGACCAAACAGGAAAGGGCGAAGGGTTGGATTGCACAAAATTTTGGATAAATTGAAATTTGTTATTTTAAGGTGGATTCTAAGGTGCTCCTTCAAAATATAGAGCACCAATGGACATTGTGTAAAATCTGGCCCGTTAGTGGTGTGCGATGGGCAACCTGCTTTTTCTTTAAATTTTGTCTTGCGGTGAAAAAACCCTTTTTCTTGCAAGAAAGTCCTTGCATATTTTGTTGCTGGAACATCAAGTTGATATGATATACTTGGTTGACATATCACCACAAGGCCTACATTTTTTGATTGATGGATTAAAGTAATTTCCATAAATATGAAAAATGTTAATAAATTATAAATAAATTAATTAATGATAATTTCAGTATAATTTGTTTGCATGTATACATTATCTAAAATAAGTTGACTCAATGCTAATCCCTTAAACTAGGGATTTTAAATAAGGAATAAATTCTCATAAGAAAATTAATTTTGATATTGATGTGCTAATTAATCTCTTAAATATTCACATCTACACTTTCAACTAAATCCTAAATTCTGGTTGTGTTTAGTTCGTAGAGTCATACATTTCCAAAAATCTAAATATTTATGAAAATATCAAATTAACAAACATGTTTAATTCAACTAAAATGATTTTTGAAAATACTATAATATTGTGTTCTAATTAATTAATTAATATATTTTTAAAAATATTGTTAGATTATCAGAAATGTTCTATATCAAAAATTTAGTGATCAATGTCCAAAAGTTAATTAGTTAACGATGGTATATGGTAGTGAGTGATGGATAGTGGTCAATAGTGGTGACTAGTGGTTAACAGTGATGAGTGATGATGGACAATAATAAATGGTGGTAGGTGGTGGTGAATGATAGTTAACTAACGATTAATAGTAATCAATGATGGTTGATGATTGTGAACGGTAATCAATGACAATGAACGGTGATAGGCAATGATCATCAATGATGGATAGTGGTGGGTTAAAGTGATAATGATAGTAAAACTTTAATAGAAAGATAGACAAAATGGTCTTTTTATATCACTAAAGCATTCTCATGTTATGAAAATGTAGGATATGCACTTTCTCTATAGAAATATTTTGGGGGAATATGCTAAAAACATTAACAAGAATGTGAACATTCCTAACTAAATCTTTTTAAATTTTAAATCAAATATGGGAATCTAACAATCTATGAAACAATCTCGAAAATGATGATCCACTTGTCCTAAATTAAGTTGTCTGCACCAGTATTACATGTTAACAAATTTACACAAGAAAAATTGAGTCTCATATATCATTAATTATTTGCATCTATAAAATAGGCCTCTAGTTTTTATATTCAACCATAATAACTTGAATAATTTCTAATTTGCATTCCTATATCTTCTTAATAAACAATCAACAAACATATTCTTGCAAAAATTTCACAAAAAAGGCTATCCATTTTTAAGTAACTCGTACGGTTGTAATGTCTTCTTAAGTGTTATTTTCACATATTCTTGCACGTGAAGGAATTGATTTGGAGAAGATAATTAGCATATACAACAAAAATAAGAGTAGAGGCTATAATACTTATGCATGTAACCAACATGTGTAGAAAAGCCTTCATTAACTCCACAATTCATGTCTTAATCTACTGACTCCAAAATATTATTATGTTTTTTCACAATTCAAACTCCTTGGAATGAATCAGTATGATTTGCAATTCCTTATAAATATGTACTTGTAAGAAAGTGCACTTGCTGGAGCTTCAGGCTTCAATAAGAGCTCTGCTACACTTCAACACATGATTTTGCCATAAAAAATAGAAAATTTAGTATATCTAGGAGGCATTGCTTTGCATCTTCATTGCAGCTTTGTAAAGGTTCCACTTCTTATACAGTGTAACAATTTGACAAACCCGTGAAAGATGAGCTTCCTATTAGTATGCCTTATCCAGTCATTCATAACAACATGAACCAAGTTGGAAGGACCAAGTCCAAGCTCTTGAAAAACACCATTTTTAAAGGCAAGATTATAGTAATTAGCCAAATTTGTCTACATGAACTAATAATTTGCTTCAGTTTAAAAAAGAAAAGGATTCTAGAATAAAAATGTCAGTACTTGTTTGATCTTACTAAAGCAAGTTCTTTAATGACAATAGCCTATTTCTATCTCTCTCAAAAAGTTCATATCTATAATGAGTGTGTTATTCCCAGATCAAGAGCCTTAAGCTGATGCATGCTAAGTTGTCACAAGTCATCTTTGTGTATAATTTGAGGACAAACGTGTTCAATTTAACACAAAACTTGGTGGAAAAATCAAGCATGGTGTAGAGGTCTTGTTGCTTAAATTTGAAGCAATTTGACTTGTGTACTATTTTTTCAATTTTTCCCTGTTTCGACATATTTTTGTAATTTTGGTAGGGCTCACTTGTCCAGTGCAAGTAGGAAAGTACATGGCTATGTTTCTTGCATTTTTAGCTTTACATCCATATAAGATGGAGCAAAATCTCCATTCAGAGATATGAGAAAAGACCTTATATCAACTCATAAAAAGTATGTCTACTTGTGTGATACTTTTACTCAAAATGTTCTTTAGGAGGAAGTGTTGGCAACTTGTTGGGTGCTTATTGAGGGCACATTGGGCTTTGTCGGGTGCTTACTTGGGGCTTATTGGCACTTACTTTAGGGGTCTAAAAGAATGTGTTAGCTTGAAGCCTTTCTTACATACTTTAATATATGTAGTGAGACATATATCAATAAAATGGAATTGTCTCTCTCCTTATTCAATTGTCCTTTTTTGCTTGTTAAGCATTAAAATTTTGTGGAACATTCTTAAGGCTTGATTATTTAGTTATTTTGGTTTACTTACTTATGTTACCTTCAAACATGTTATGCATATTCTACAATCCTCTATCTATCCATCCAAATAAGGCTTAAGTTTGTTAGAAGGCAAGCATGTTGGCTAAGAATGGCAAGCATGGGCCACATAATTTCTGCTAAAGCTACTGGCCTGTGATAGATGGTATCAGAGCTTGGTTGCTATAGAGAAGATTTGGTGGCCATATTGACTTGGCTTCACACTAAACCCTAGTCTTGCTAAGCACCCAAGTTCTCGCCAAGCACTTAAAGAAGTAGGCAGAAAAAACAGATAGGCAAGAAGACATGGTAGGCAAGGTAGATCGACTTGAGAGTTAAGTGGTAGAAAAGTTTTCTCATCTTGTCAAGGTAGACAATTGGATTAGATTTAGCTTGTCCAAGCTTATAAGGGTTGTGAAAGAATAAAACATTTCTCAAACTCGTGAAGAGATGTTGCCAAAGACATAGCCTAGAGGGTAGCAAAAGATTAGAGCAAATATTAGGAAAAAGTACGAGAATGTTGCAGCTGAGGGAATGTTATTGGTGCATCAGGTGCAAGCGTGTGTAGAATTTGATGCACTTACTGTACAATAGGGACATTGGTTATGTGTTCATTCATAGTGGCATTTCAAGGGAATGCAAACCATCTAGAAGGATGTGAGAATTGAAGGCTTATCTAGTGAGAGGAAGCCCTAAAAAAAGCTTTAGTTTTACAGAGAAAGCTTGACCACATCCATGAGGGACATATGAGTTGTTAACAAAACCTAAAGGGTGAAGCCACGACTGTGCTAGAAAGCATGGCCATGAAACATCTCTTTTGTTATGTTTAGTGGACAAATCTTATTAAAAGGAGTCCAAAATCATATGAAATATCTAAAGAGATGCCTCAAGTTGGTGAATCCAATGGGAGAAGTATAAGATTATGTTGGAGGGCATGATCATATACGAGTCGAGATGGTTTAGAGGGATCATTTAAGATGCTAAGGAGCTAGCTCATCATAGTTGTAGGATAGACTTTGTGACAATAATCTTGAAGCTCACAATTATTAGTGCACAAGCATATGGCACTCAAGCTAGAGTGACAGACTACTATATGCTCAACCCTTTTGAGCAAAACTGGAAGAGCCATCAAAGGATGTGTTTGAAATAGGTTATAATGGCCTAAATATCAGAGGATGTTGTATGAGAAGTGATAGAGGGCACTAATGTCTACAACAGTGGCTGTGAGGGTTATGATATAGGAGTGTATCAACTTCAAAATGCACTAGAAAGTGAAAACTTGGGAGAGATCATGAGGACCATAGTTCTAAAGAAACATTAACTCTGAAAGGGTTATAATGGTTGAGATGCCAAGGGTATCAATTCAAAGAGGGGTCCAAGAATCTAATCAAGGGGTGTAGTGAAGAATAAGGGATTGTCAAACCTAATGCAAACAAACTTGAAACCAAGGGATCAATCTTGTGTCTCACATTAGTATATGGAACATTAAATGTAGGGCATCTTTAATAGTATAGTTTTGAACACCAAGCATGTGAATAAGCTGCAAAGGTAGCAAATCAAGAGCTACGAAGGTAGTACATACAAGCTGTAAAGGTAGTGAGCATCTTAGTCTGTGGAGGTAGCAAAATTCTCGAGTTTCAGAGGAAGCTCACTAAAGTTTGTGGAGGTAACATTATTTTCATTAGAACTAGCTCAAGAAGGCAAGCTTAAAGGAAGTTGAGGGAGGAGTTAATGAGCAGCAGACTAACAATTATCCTGATGTTGTGTTAGGTTGAGAATGCCATCTTTTCAAAAGTGATGCTACCTTAAAGAGATTAGTCAGAAAAGGTTAAGGGAGTAGCTTAGAGGAGCAAGTTAAAGACCTTTATGAGGAGTTAAAAGGAATAGCTTGAGAGAAGTAGGCTGAAGACTCTCGTGAGAGTTATGTTAGATTGAGACATCAATGAGGACATTGACATTCTTTAAGTGGAAAAGCATGTCACAAGTCAGTGTTGTGAACAATTTAAGAGGGAAAATGTGCTTAATTTGATACGAAACTTTATAAAAAAATCAAGTATGGTGTAGAGGTTATGTGGCTCAAATTTGGGAGCAATTTGACTTGTATACTATTTTCCTGATTTTTCCTCATTTTGGGGGTATTTCTATAATTTTGGCACAATTAGCTTGTCTAGTGCAAGTAGGAAAGCATATGATCACACTCTTTGCATTTTTAGTTTCATGTCCATATAAGATGGTGCAAAATCTCCATCTGAAACTATAAGAAAATGCCTTATGTAAACTTAACAAAAGTATTTCTACTTGTGTCATATGACCTATGGCTCAAAATGGTCTTTAGGTAGGAAGTGTTAGTATCTTGTCGAGGACTCATCAATAGTACATTAGGGCCTTGTTAGGTGCTTACTTAGGACTTGTTGGCACTTAGTCTAGGGGTCTAAAGGAGTGTATCAGCTTAAAGCCTCCCTTATACACTCTAATTTATGTAATGAGGTATATATTATTAAAATAAAATTATTACTCTCTCTATTCGATTTTCATTCTTTGCCTACTGTGCACTAGAGGCTACTTATATAAGGCATTCTTGAGGCTTGGTTGTTTGGTTGCTTTAGTTTACTTGCTTATATTATCTTTAGACATATGGTGCATATTTTGTAATGCCATGTCTATCTATCCAAATGTGACTTAAATTTGTTGGAAGGCTAGTGACTCATGACTACTAAGTGTAGTTGCACAAAATTCTTTAAAATCCATTCTTTTATATTGCAAAGCATTTAGTTATCACAGAAGGGAATTTATAGAAGGGACACATGAGTTGGTAAACAATGAATTGGATAATTACATGCCATAGATAAAACATGCTATTCCCGAGGCAAGAAAATAAAGCATGAAGACTCTTCCATGGTATCTGTTTCATGTTTCATTGGGCTTAATAAGAAAAAATAAATCCAAAACTTAAAATTTCCTATATATTGGTCAAAGAGAGTGAGCAAGGAACTTATCATGCTAATATTCTCTAAGGTTACGGTGCCAGCTTTGCTCTCCAATTGAGAAATTGCTCCCTTAAATAACATAGTTCATCAGTAGTTAATGTCTTTCAATATTCATATATATATATATATATTTGCATTTGCACACTTAGAAGTTAATTCAATTACTGGGAGCCTTCTACATATCATCCACATTTTCCTATTCAATTATAAACCAAAATGCAATAAACTGCAAAAGCCAAGTAAGGCAAAATCTATAATGTAGTAAACTAAAAAGGTAGTAAATTTACAAATCAAGCAATTTGCTATGTAATGAAAAATATGCCAAAAATTACAAAAACTAACTCTTAACCAAGTAGCATTCTACTCTGCCATTCACAACTTGAGTTCATCAAAATGCAAAAAGAATTAAGTCTAAAATGTAACAATTAGATCCATTATAGCCTTCAATGGCTATGGTTCCTTCTCAACTCTACCTCTTCCTTGTTGTAGCTTTTACGAATTACCCTCATGTTAATAAATTCAATATTTATAAAGTCCAAAAGCAGAGAATGAATATCTCATAAAGTATTCCTCATGACTTAAGAGAGAATAGATTAGGATTTTTAGAGAGGAGGAAGCTTTGTTATCAAAGGAAATAAATAAAATTTAAGAATTAGAAGTTTTAGATAGAGGTTGAAGAAGTTAATAAGGTGTTTTGCAGTGATATATGTATAGAATAAAGCAACTTTGGTTAATTTACAATTTGTGATGAAGTTGTCTACATATCCATGTATTTTACAAAATCAACAATCAAAGGAAATGCATAAATACCTTGTTGTTGGCACTTAATCTTTTGAACGTAAGTAGCACTAATTGAATGATTTCATCACAAATCTTGCAAATATTGATTGCCGATAATGGTAAGGGTTCAGTTAGAGAGAGCTTCAATCAAGGATTGCTTTACTCATAAAAGGGAAAAAGGAAAATGACCAAACACATAATTTTCATATGGACTACATGGAAAAAAATACAATAAATCAAATTGATTTGTTATTATTAGTGAGGAGGACACTTGTAAAGCACACAATGGCTATAAGCAGTGAGCACCATAACACACCATAAGGAACGAGCACCATAGAAACCCCTTTATTTTAATTTGTAAACTTGTCCTTATAATTTTTTTTGCTTATAATTAAGTCTTTATAGTTTGTTTTTATTTGTAAATAACTCTCTATGCTCACTAATTTGAGAATTTTTGTTTACAATTACCTAACATAACTAAAATTTGTCGATTTATACAATTATATGGTGACAATAACAATAAAGAGTTAGTCATTGGTTAATGAAGCAATTTGAAGGAAATATTTAGTTAGATATAATGAAATTGAATTCACTAAAATAAAAAATATATATGATTAAAATTATGATTCTTGATCCTCTTAGTAAATTTTGTGATTGGGGTTTTATTTTTTATTTTTAATTTTATGTCATGATGTAACTACACAAATAAACAAATATTGATCATACTAGATAATTATAGAGAAAATTCTCTAAATTAATTTCAATAAGGAGTTAATTGCAAACAAAATTAAATTTTAAAAAACCTAATTACAAAGAAAAAAGTGTAAAAATAAAATTAAAAATCAAAAGAAACTACAATAAGGAGAAGCTTAATTTAACCTCTCTAGTTTGTTTCTATTTGGTCCTTCACTTTGACCAAATAGAGCTCTTTTTCTTCATTGTATCTTTCTAGGTTGAGCTTAATTGCTTTTCTATCTACTCTCACACAGTTCAAATGTATATATAGCAATTGTAGCCTTTATCCATTTAGTCATTCATATTCATTCTTATTATGACCCATTCATATTAGATTCTGGGTAAATGTGGGTTGGGTTATTATTAACTTTGTCAAATAAGGGTTGTATTTGGTTAACCCAAGGATAACCATTTATCTATTTAAATTTATGTTTAGTAGTTCGATAGGATTAAAAAGACGGATGTTTAACATCTTTTTGTAGAATAAAAAAGATTTTATATTTAGCATTTTAGGAGGTGTTTAGTTGGGAAATTTTAAAGGACTAGTAATGGAATAAATAAACTAATTCCCTTATTGACTGTTTAGTTCACATGTAGTAGAATATGTTATTGTTACTTAATTTTAATAAACTCCTTCTTTTGAAACCCTTATTCTATCTAAGGTTTTAGAGAATGTTATCCACTTGCCCACCATCATTAATCATCACCCACCATCATCTTTTACCATTAACCACTCTCAAACACTATTACTACAATTGTTAACTATCGCTCACCACCACCTTTGGCTATTGACCACTTTCTACTACCACCTATAATCGTTTACCATTGCCTACTATCACCTTTTACTATTGATCATTGCTTACCACTATTATCACTATTGACCACTATCCACCACTATCTATTTTTGTTGATTGTCACCCACTATTACCTATTACTATTGACCACTACTCATAACTACCTACCATTATTAACTATCATCTATCACTATCTACTACCGTTGTCCATCACTCACTATCACCTACTATCATTAACCACAGTCCACCATCCATCTCTATTGACCACCACCTAATCAAATAGTAAGAAAGGGAATCATAAATAATGTGATTCCTTAACTAAGCTAAATTAATCAAAAAGTAATAATTACCATTATCTTTGCTCCTTTTTATTTGATTCCATTCCCTTTCAATTTTTGATAGGTTCAACTAAATGTCCCTTTAATCTTTATACATATATTTGCAGTTGAAGAAGTTTCAAGAGTCAATTGGTGCTAGTTTATATAATATATTCAGTTTAAATTTTTCTATTTAAATATTAGTAACTAGTTATATATTCCACTAGATTCTCAAGTATTTTTTTACAAATAATTTTTTTTTAAAAAAATTAACATAAAGAGAAATTATAATTAATTAGGATAATTGTCACATCCTTAATTTAGGGAACATGATTGACATAGACCATGAAGTGGTGACCTATGAACCCATTAGCATTTAACCCTTTCTTAAAGCCTTTATTATTTAAAAATCATGAAAATAATGTCGAAATTGTATACTCATGCATATATTTAAAATCATGAGATGCATTTCTTTATAAAAATCATTTTATGAAACTTTCTTGAAAACTTAAAATGTGGAATTATCTTTTTCATATTTCATAAACATAAAACATTTGAACCTTTATCTAGTTGGATGAACAACTAAATAAATAATCAAGGAGACAATGTACCTTATAACATGCACATAAGAAGAGTCTGCTCTATTTGAAACATTCCTCAAGAATTCCATAAATCTAAAATGTTATTAGGACAGGGTGAGTACAACCTAAGTATTCGGTGCATAGAAATTTCCAACTTAACTTTGAGTTAAAAATAGTCATGGCCATGCATATATATTCTCATAGACATGCAACATTATAATTCTTTGTCTTTGATTTACTTAACTTATGCTTTAACTCTTTCCTTTTTCAAATATTTCCTATATCGTATATTCACATCAACTATCATACAAGCCAACAACATAACCAATTAGTGGCTATCTCAATAGCTATTAGTGGGATTCTCAAATTAACCATTCAATATGTAAGTATTTTACATTTGTACTATTTGCCAATCTTGTAGGATAGATTATTCATCAAATCATTTATCAAGTATGAGGCATCATGGTAATTTTATGCTTTAATTGCCTTAATACAGCAAGTAGTGGGACCTTCAGGTCAACGAAAATTAATGATGAATAATAACAGCTTTAATGGAGTGAGTAATGAACTGCTCATAATCATGAACAAGACTGTCTTATCATAGCACATAGAGAGATCAACCAATCATAATAATAAAGACTTTACAGTCAACCAATCATGAAATAGTTGCTTAAGTTTCATGTTTTACCAGCCTTGCAAGATAGTTCAACATAATACACAATGACATTATGAAAGTCAAAGGGAAAGAAAAGATGTGGTTGTATGGTAGTTAGCCATACCATATTGTGTTGAATGCACATTTTGTATTTTATATAGTTAAACCTTCCTGCACTACACTTTTTCATAAGTCATTGGCTATTATGGCTTCACAGTGATGAAATAAATTATTTGATTCATCTGCCTATTGCATATAGGTATTTCCTTTCTTACTTTCTTTTAGTCATTATGCACAGGTTATTTAATTTTAGGACAAAACTTAGGTATAGTTATTTAAGTATTTACCATCAAGTTCTTTATTCAAATTATGACATGTGTATTGATTATTCTATTAAGTACCATTAATAATTATATTTATTATAGCTATCAATCACAATAAAATTCAAATTGTAATTATTAATGGTAATTAATAGGATAATCAATACACATGTCATAATTTGAATGGAGAACTTGATGGCAAACACCTAAAAAACTTTACCTAAGTTTTACCTTTAATTTAGTATACCTAATTTATTGTTCTACCCTTATTAGGTCTATCAGTTTCTATCCTATCTTACATATGATAATCTAATTTATTTTAATCATTATCAAATAATTAATTATTAGGAAATCTAAATTATTTGACTAACGGCTAAGTTTTAGCCATATGCTAAGCCCATCCTCATATACATGCAAATATTCACATATAACAAATATTTTTAGTAATTCCATATTATTCATAATCCTAACCTTTCTATCCTGATAATCTTACTCTTTTATAGTAGGCTTTTTTACTATTTTTCCTAACTTCCAAGAAAGTCATTTAGACTAATTAAAAAACATATAATTTATAATAAAAATTGACACCAAAATAGTATAAAACCCCACTCACCTTAGTAGGAGAGAGTTCTTTTAGAACTTATATCTTGAAGCCCTCTTTTAGTTTTGATCTTGGCCTTTGGTTGTTGGGGAAACACCTCGCAATAACTAAAGAAATAAAAAGAAGAATAAAACTAAAAACTAAAAGTACTTAAGGCAAAAAATTAGCATTTTTAGGTAAAAAATCTTACCTTACGCCCACATCCTTGAAAAGTGCAAATCAAAATTATAATTTACTGAATAGTGCTCCTCAGGGAATTACTCATTTGCAAATGAGGATTCTAAATTTCACTAAAATGGGGTCTCCTTATATAAGCTAGTAGAGTTGGTTGGTCTACTTGTCTATGCACGGTCAATCGACTTGGTAGATCATATTATCTAGTTAACAAATTCACTTAGACTGGTCGGCTAGTTAGTCCGAGTCCTGAGGCCCAGATCTGCTTGACACCTTAGTTCAACCTGTCAAGTGGTTCCAGTTTAGTCTAAGTTTTGAGTTTTAACTTAACTTAGTATCAGTTCTATACTGATTTGGCAAGTTTTAGTTCTATCTAACACTATTCTAGTTTGGCATTCCCTAGGAGTGTTACAATAATAAATAACTAGTTAGACAACAACTTACTAGAAGTCTTATGGTTTTTTTCTTGTACTTTTTCTTGATAACCAAGAAGAAAATTAAAAGATACTAAATAATTCCTAAAAGAATTTCATGGTAGAATCAATCTTAGATGTTGCTGCTCTTGAAAATCTATACAATTTATTATTTTAGATATTTTTGATTTTATTATAATTTTAATTTTGGATCATTATATGAATTTTATTTAATGTATGTTAATGTTCAAATATTTAGTTAATTACATTTGATATTAAAACAATTTTAAGAAATATAATATTAAGAAAATGATTATTTGTTCACTAAAGTCAAAGACAAAGACAAATTAGGATTTTAAAATGGGAGTAAAAATATAGTTTAAAATTTCTAATTGTATAAATTTGGTTTATAATGGTGGTAGCCTACGATGCACCGACACTCATCGATACTAACATGAAACATGTCGGGGTCGGGTTCGTAATTTCAAAAAGTTCAGACACATGTTCCCTATTTTGACACGCATGCCAAGTTCGATCCCAGGGTCATGTCTGTAATTTCAAAAAGTTTGGACATGCATTCCCTATTTCAACAAGCGTGTCATGCTCGATTTCCAGCTTATTATTTGTTATGTCATGTTATTTAATATTATGAGTACTTATTTTCATATGAAAAAATAATAATTATAA
>JANHAO010013372.1:0-15907 GCA_026873985.1 Saraca asoca
AGGATCTTTTGTAAATAAGCTCAAATGATGTTTGATCTAGAACTATTAATTAAATAATGAGATAGAAAGAATCACTTGAAGATCACTTGAAGAAAAACAAGATTTTATAAAACTGTTTTTTTTATATCATGAATCAATATACACATTAATGTGTTGAAAAACTTGTGAAAAGTTTATATCATAATCGATGTAACATCGATGCACAAAGAAAATCTTTTTTACCGAAGGTTTTGAATAATGGCTACTTTAATGTGCTAATCGATGTTAAGGCTGTAAGCAAAATATTGCACTTCGATTACCACATCAATGAGTTAGTAATAATAGACTGTAATCGATGTGTCAATCGACGTAATAACTGAAAATTAGTTAGTCTATTACAGACGATTACAGCAGTTATTCAAGCATAACTGCCTTCAATATATAAACAATTCTTCATAGTTTTTCTTTAGATTTTTCAATGCAAAAACATCTAATTAAGAGTATAACATAATTTTTTGTCTATCTTATCAATATTTCTAAGATTTTCCTTAAGTTTTCTAGATCAAGGTTCACTTGAGATTATTGTGGTTTGTTTGAGATATTCATCTCAAACACTAATATTATATTTTCAATCCCTTTCCTATTCTATTTCTTTTATTTGAGATTTCTAGGAGTTAGAAATCTGTATAGGTTTAGAAGAGCCTGCTGTAATTCTTCTAAGTTAGCAAGAAATCTATGAATTTCTTATGTGTTTGTTGTAAAGACTGGCATTTCAGGAGCTTGTCAATCCTAATAGTTTTTTGTTTTCAATTTGAAAGGACTTTCAGTTGAGAAAGATTAAGTGGAGTAGACTTGAATTTCAATTTCAATTCAAGTTGAACTACGTTAAAAACTTGTGTCTTCAATTTTCTTCTCCTACTTATATCTTAATTGCTTTTTCTATTAATCTTTAACTTTCATCATCTTTACACTTTCTGGATATCAGTTTTCTACACATTCTATTAAAAGTAACATTAAATTTGATAAATGTGTATATAACTTTCCCAACAGGAAAAAGGGTAAGATCCGTTTATTTTCGCAAACTAATTTCTTTACTGGGACCATCAGAATTTAATCTAAAATTATTTATCACCATTAAAAAGGGGGAGATTGTTAGCCTAGGTTACCCTAGCTACATATTTTTCCTTATTTTTTATGTTAAAAAATAATTTTAACTCACATTATTATCTAACAATATACTATTTGTTGATTATTTGTTTTACAGGTTCAAAGTATATAATTCAAGAGATCCTAAACTAGAATTAGGAATTAATTTATTTTTATAAGATCTTTTGTAAGTGAATTCAAATAAGATTTGATTCAAACAAATTTTTCATAATTAATATAGTGAGGTATAAATAAATCACTTGAAGATATTTTAAAAATATTTTTCAAACAAAAGTTTTAAATAATTTTTTCACAAGTGTAGATTTTATAAAACTATTTTACACTATGTAAATCAATTCATGTTGATGCAATTGTGAAAAAGGTATTTGAATCGATTCACCAATCGATTCTAGAAGAAAAGTTTTGAAAAATTTTTTTTTACCAAAAGTTAGGTTTTGTCCTGAATCGATTTAAGACCTGATTTCAAAATGCTGTAATTAGTTGTAACCTCTCTGAATTGATTCAAGAATCGATTTACGAACTAAAAGTTAGTTTTTCTATTACAGTTGGTTACAACAATTATAAAAGTCCTAACTACCTTCAGTTTTTTTATCAGATTATGCGATTTTCTTTCTCTTTCAAGTGCGAAAATCTCAGAGTAAAAGAGCTTAATCAAATTTCTCTTTACCTCACAAGATTTCTAAATCAAATCAAGAGATTTTGAATTAAACTTCTACAGAATTTACAATAGTTATTTGAGAATTGTCTCTCAAACTTTTTCTAGCATTGTATTTCTTACTTTACCTTTATCTTTTCTTATTTTTTTTATTTTCTTTTGAGATTTCTAGGTTAATAAAAATCTTGTATAGGTTAGCAAGAGACTATTTAAATTCTCACGATTTTTAGGTTTGGAGGAGCTAAGTTTAAATTCTTCTAGGTTAGCAAGATCCCCATTATAATTCTTGTGTGTAAAATTGGTATTTTAGGAGCCTGTTTTTAATCTTGATGTTTTGATAATAAAAATGGTAATCTAGTTGAAGATTATCCAGTGGAGTAGACTTGAATTGCGATTTTAATTCAAGTTGAACCATTTTAAAAATCCTGTGCATTGAATCTTTATTTTTCTGCTTCTACATTTACTTTCTTGCTATATAGTTGTTAATTTTATATTCTACACATTTACTAATTAATTTTCTACAACTTCTCTGAAAACAAAACATTTCTTTACAATCTTATCAAATTCAAAAAGAGTTTATAATAATAAAAAAAGAATATATAAATTCCCCTAAAGGAATAAGGGTAAGATCCAATATCCATAATATATCTTTAATTAGGACCCTCACCCTCTAAGCAGCAATAGAATTATCATCAATCATGGGCTTTTCATCTCTCAAAGCAAGATTTAAGTTAGTGATTGCCAGATATAATTTTAGATATTCAATCAAGTCTTCATAGTTGGTCCCATTCAAGGTGTTCACAGAAATTAATTGCATAAGTAAAGAGGCCAAGGAAAAATAACTTATCAAATTTATCATAATCATATATAACACATATATAACTTAATCATGCTATTATTTTCCTCATAAAACACAAATTATGCAATTTCAAATAGTATTACAATATGAAACTCAACAACGATAAGGCATTTAAGGTTTCATACTATAATACAAAAATTGAACATTATATTCTTAAAACCTAACATCAAAAGGCCATTTAAAAATTTTAATAATATAATATATAATTCTAACACTCATATTATCTCCAATAAACTATGTTAATAATATTACACTAATAGGATATATATATATATATATATTACTAACATAGTACTCTCCTTAATACAATAAAAAAATTTATTTCAGCAAAATTTTACACAACTAGTCTCATGATAGGTAAATGCATAATTATACAAAATTTCATGACATAATATAAGCAGCGTAATTTCAATTCCATGCATATAAACATGCAAAATTAAAAAATAATCAAATAGCATCATAAAATTCTAGAAAAAGTACATACAGTAGTCTAATATGTAGGAATCATATAATAAAATTTTCAAACCCCAAAAAATACTAAATTAGCACTCAAATAATTGGCAAATAAATAAAATAATTTTATTTCTAAAAAAATCTAGAAAAGTATTCATAAGATCGGAGGCTATCGATGTAATTTCCATCGCCATTTGCCACCACAATAGCAGCATGTGGCTCACACGCACTTTATCGCACGTGGGCAAGGCACAAACACTCTTGGTTATCTTTTTTGCCTATTTTTCAAATTGTTCGAGTTTATGTGACCTATTTTCTTCCAAGCTAACCATTCCAATTTTCCCCAAATTCAACCATTTTGTGGCTTTTATTCCCCAAATTTACCTACTTCTAACCCCTCAGTTGATATGGCAAAATTTGAAAAAACTTGTGCAATTTTAGTCAAAAGTATATTGAACTTGACTAGGAATTTTCACCCAAAAATTTTATACATAAGTGCAATTTTAGTTCTTTTTTTTTTGTCAAATTGATTTAGGGGTTTTACATACTTTATCATTCTAATACTTAATCATTAATCAATTTGAACCAAACTCTAAAAACTAGACTAAATTTTGACAAAAATCTTGTAACTTGAACAAGCATGGTCAGCTCAAAAAATTTCATTGAATACTCTATTCAATGATTTGTTTTGCTCAAATTAATTTGTATGTTTTACTCGTTACATTCTCTTGAGATGAAACTACAAATGAATTTTAAAATATCACTTTAAATTATTTAGAATTTTTGTAATCAATTTTTAGAAAACCTACACTAGTCATATTTGTGATTTCATCTCAAAACTCATAAAATTGTCAATCAATTCATATAAACAATAATACAAAAATGCAGAAAAAAATTTCATGTTAAATCCATCATGTTTCTCATCACAAATTATGGATTTTTCAATAGTTTAATCATATAAAATCACTACACAAAATTTTGCACAAATTGAGCCTTGCAACATAAAAAAAAAATTTGGTTCTAATACTAATTGTTAGAATTTGGGGGAATAATAATTAGCCAATAACTAGATTTTTATATCATGTTACAAAATATCAATCTGTACAAATAATTTAATTATCAACTAATTAGCATAACTAGTGTTAATTGTGAATCCATGAATGCAAAATCTCCTGGTCATGTTTATTCCTCACAAGCCTTAGCAAAAAAAAGGAGATGGAATTGTTTGAAGCCTCGTATAGGATGAATACAATACTTAACAGGGATGTGAGCAAGAACTTGCCTTATTACAACCTTACTTGACTAATTTACTCATCATTGTATGCTCACTCATAAAATTCACATCACTGATGTCCACTATTGATCTAGGTGTCAATTTAAGCCTAATAACATTGTCAAACTTTAATTGATCCATTTTCGATATTGTTATGATATTCTAATAATTCAATTTAATACAAAATTAAACTATGATAAGTCAATATAGGAAATGCTAACAAGTACATAACAAGTTGCAACTCCATTATTAAAAATTACATTAAAAAATTTTCAAAAAATTTTACATAAAAATTACAACTTCTCACAAGGTTTGCAATACCGGTAGAAAGTTTTTCCATCTCCAACCAAAAAATTAAAATATTTATATTAAATTACAACGTTTTATAATAATACTATAACTATTCATATTAAATTATTTTAATTTTATATAAATTTAAGATAAATGCACAAAAATTAAAAAAATTTATTGTAATTAATTTTTTTATTAGATGAGAATAAAAATATTTGTTATGATGGAAGAATACAAATATTTTCCCTTCACAAAACTTGAAACTTGCTTCTGCCATCCACCACGCATGGCAAATGTGTTCCCCACCTTAGCCCTGGAGATGCAATGGAGAGGGAGCACCCGTATGCCCCATTGAGCTGAAGCCGTATGGGAAGAAATCCCAAATTACTATCATGTTAACTTATGAATTATGGTTAGATGTAATTTATTTTTTTGTACTTTAAAATTTAGTTACGCCATCTATGTTATTAGTTGCATGTAATTTACTTTATCCTGTCAGCAGCAATTTTAGTAATAGAAACAGATTGTATAGCATATATGTAACTTATTTTAACCCTTATAATATCAAAACATATAAATAATATTGTCTTCAATCCAAATTGTGGTTAGAAACTTTAGGTTTTTATCTATATTGCCTAAACTTTCTCTCTATACCTTTCTTAATAAAAAAACAAAAATCCTAATTTATGGCAAGGATTTGTGTTAAATATAATGAGATAATTGTATTTTGACCCTATACAAGTTAAAAGAAACCACATATAAGTCATATGTCTTGTTTTTGTTATTAAAATTGGTATAACGTTAATGAAATGAAGTAAATTGCATGCAATTGATGTGGATACATATAAATCATATGTCTTGTTTTTGTTATTAAAATTGGTATAACGTTAATGAAATGAAGTAAATTGCATCCAATTGATGTGGATACAATAATGAGTTTCAAAGTAAAAGCAAAAAAATTTTGGCCAATAGTTTATGGAAACAATGCCGAGTTTCAAAGTAAAAGAAAATAATCACACAATGTCTGTATGTTAGGGTTTTCCTTCTAACTTATTTTTCTTTAAAATGAAGGGGAAAATATAAATTGCTACATTTAAAGTTTGAATTAATGACAAAAAAAGCATATAAACTTTAAAATCCTACTTATTATTATTTAAACTTCTAAAAAGAGTGCAATTATTTATGTTATTGTTAAAAACTGAAGAAAGTAGCATATATGAGTTGCTTGTGACCTTTTTCCCATTTAACTGTATTGCAGAATGAAAACAATCATTTACAATCAAATAAATAGAAAGAAATTATTTTTTCACTTTTTTCATTAAAATAAAATAATTTAAGAAATTATTTATGCTCTATTTTAAGAAGAAATAAAATAAAATTCTCTTATATTTTCATCAAACACAGAAACATAATCATATTTCAATTGCAAACCCAAAGATCTAACCTACAATGCAAATGCATATTCAACAAATGCATTAAACAAAAATTAAAAATTTTTTGTATCATTTGTAAAACTAATATATATTGGGAAACAAAAAGAAAATTTTATAAAATACACAAAGTACTACAAATTCAGTTTAGTAAAATCCAAAAAGCTTATCTTAAATTTTAGAAGCTATTGATAGTAGATTTTGGTTACACCTAAATCCGGCCAATGAAAGGGAATTTTTTTTAGACCCAAGCTGTTTCTCGGTTGTTTTGGGAAGTGAGTGACAAGAGATGGCGGGAGGAGAGAAAGGAAATAACTCGAAGGTTTAACGTGGTTCGACCAAATCTGAATGGCACCGAACCCTATGCCCATGGAGATATTTTATTTATCTAAAAGAGTTTTTACAGAACTTTAACTATGGTTATCAGCAGAGTTTCTGCTAGTGTTCGCCTCTCTCTTGTACAAAGGTTCTAGCCTCCCATTTATAAAAACATGGAAGGGTACAAATGAAAGTAAATAAACTGTACATCTGTTACATCAAATATTAAATATACAAGACTGCCTAGGGTGCTATAGACTGGTTCCTGCAAACTGCTAGTTGTCTGCGAGAAATGCTTTCTGAGGGTGGGACCTGATAGTAGTATTTTACAGAATGGCGACACAAGTTGCTCATTGACTATTTGCTCGACCTTAGCAGGCTTTTGGCTAGGTAGGACTTCATCCTAGCAAGCTCGAGCTTGTACACTGGGGCTACTGCTGGCTCACGTCCTTAAGCTCGCTAGCGAGCTCAAGTTCTTTAGCGAACTGGAGCTTCTTGCATAACGACCTTGTGGTCTAGCGAGTTTGTTCCTTTCAGCAGACTCGACTCCTTCTAGGCTTTTGCCAACCCATTCCATAGTGCCAAATTTTACTAATAACATTAGCCCCCCAACTCTCAGTTCGCATTACAGACTAAGAGTTAGACTTCTGCTGGCAAAAGCTCATTCTGTCGTGATATACCATAACTCCAGCCTTTATCTCGCACACTTGTTTCCCTTTGTGAGGTACAACTTTGGCAAACTGAGGCCTTGTGAGACTCAGAAAGCCACATGGATAAGTTTTTGTTGTTAGACCCTTGTTTGGCCCATTCCAGATCCAAAACTAGAAGATATTTTTAGTCTCAACCATGGATGACTGTGCAATCAAAGTCTCTTGGATTGGTCTACCATTTTATTTTTCCAGACAATAGGCGTCTTGTAATCATTAGTGCGCCAGCCTTATTTTCTTTCAAGTCATTAAATGAGAGTGGCTAGGAGATTTCTTCCGGATCCTTTGGCAGGACTAGGCTGAGTCTATTTAAAGCACAGGGGAGTCCTCTTCTTCCTTTAGAGAGTAATTGAATGGAAGTTTCAGATAAACCTCCTGATTTTCTAACATCCACCCTCCAGATAAGGCATGTATGGTCTGCTGCATAAGAAGCTTTGAAGATAATACTTTTTCGATAATGTGGAGAGATCTCATATGGGTCTTGAATTATGCCCTCATGGTTATGAGGTTTCTCCTTTTCAGCCATTCCAGTGGGCCTTCTTCCAGACTTCCTAGTTTTAGAAGCAAAATTGAGGAAGAGCTTGCTGTCGAGGAAGGGGCTGGAAGAAGAAAGTTGGGGACTTAAGCAAACTAGTCAGCAAGGATTCATCTTTTAATGGCTAGCCCTCTGATTGGTGGGAGCTTTCCCCTTATGCAACAATTTTTCTTCCAGAAGAATTAGTTATAGCTTTCTCCAACTTGTATTTTGACTCTTACTAATGTAAATGTACCTCACTGAGGCTTTTTAATGAATGAAATTTCCTTCTTTTTCTTTGAGTATTTTGGCTACTCATCTTGCAACTCTCAAATGATAAATATTAGTTTTGCAAATAAAAATAATAATAATAAAATAGCCAATCAGCAATGTTCCTTAATAGAGAGATAAATTTGAGCTAAATATATTGAATGTGAATGATATATAAGTAGGTCACATGAGAGCTGTGAGATTTAGATCACACGAAAGCTGTGAGTTTTAAATCGCATGAAAGCTGTAAGTTTCAAATCATATGAAAGCTATGAGATTTTGATCGCACAAGAGTTGCAAAATTTTAATCACATGAGAGCTGGGAAATCTAGGTCACGATGATTCTGGAATAAGCTCCAACGGCCTCAGCTTGAAAGTTGGTGATAGTTTCCAAGATGAGCCCCAGCACCTCAGCTCAAAAGTTAGCAATAGTTTTTAGGATGAGCCCTGGTGCCTCAGTTAAAAAGATGACAATAGTTTTTGAAATGAGCCCCGGCACCTCAGCTTGAAAGCTGGCAATAGTTCAAGATCACATGTAAGTTATGCCTTTGTAAAGCATTAGCCTTGGTCACTTGAAAGCTACGTCCTGGTAAGGAATAGGCTCAGGTCACATAAGAGCTGCAAACTGGGGAACCTTGCTGTAAGGTAGGTGGCTAATCTCGTTAGACTTGAAGACAACACTTTACAAGGAGTATTATCCAAAAATCGATAAAGGATTTCAGAATGCATTCATCATTCATTGAAATCCATTATAATATCAGTAAATGATTCTAGCTATAACGGCCTCTTCTTGCTGGTCGTCCCACTGGGAAGGCCCAGGTCATTATTACGAAGGCTAACCATATAATTCCGTAAATGTTCTCTTTTAATAAGGTCCTTGATAACGTCCCTGAGCTCCCAAAAGTTTGAGGTACCATGTCCAACCTCGTTGTGATAGGTATAGAACTCCTGTTTGTTTCTCTGTCTGTAAGGAATCTTCATAGGGCTAGGCTTCCCAAAGTCTTCTCTTTCCCTTTCTATTACAAAGATCCTATCTTGGGTGTCCGATAGGATACTATAATACTCATGGCAAGTTGGGGGTTGAGATCACTCAGCCTTGGCTTTCTTCGCGAGCTGGGGGTTGGAGCCGCTCTTTGAATCCTCCCAACTATTCTTCCTCTTATTTTGGCCCGAGCTGCCCAGTTTGGACTTCTTCTCACCAAAAGTCTCTTGCCACCTGATTTGTTTGACAGCATGATTGTAGAACTCTCCCAGGTCTGCTACTAGGGACTTATATATACTTTTATATAGCTTGCCATCTTTGCAAGCCCAGCAAATATTGCTGTCAAAATGCCTTCGTCGGATGAGCTCTCTACATTGTTGATCTTACACCTAAACCGAACAATGTAATCTTTTAAAGACTCATGCTTATGCTAAAAGATAGTGGCGAGTTGATAGGGGACACGAGTTACTTCTTCAGTGCCTTGTAGTGGCTAAGAAATTTTTGCTAACATTCCTTCCAGTTATTTATACTGTAGGCCGGGAGGTTCCTGAACTAGGCTCGGGGGGCATCTCCCAATGCGATGGGAAAGACACAACACTTAATCAGAGGATTACTCATCTGAAGATCCATCTGATCGTTAAACATATCCAAGTGATTACCTGGGTCACTATCTCCATTGTACAGCGAGAAGGTAAGAGTTTTGAACTTCTGGGGGAGAGGCTCCGTTTCGATCTCCCTAGAGAAGGGAGTTCATTCCTTGGTGTGACTCTGGTCACCTCGAGCTCAGGGATACACCTCTAGTTACTTCACCCTATGGAACAACTCTTCCACCAATAATGGCAAGCCATCAGATTTCTGATAGGAAGCCTGGCGACTTCTCGTAACCTCCTCGTCATGTGAATGACAACTTGAGACGTGCTCGTGATCAGTTCTATTTGAAGTTCCAGCTCGTTGCTGTTGGGAGACGTTTTCGGGTGTGACAACTTCAACTTGCCCTTGTGCAACTTGGGTCTGTGCTTGAGCCAACATCAGGAATGCTTTAGTTATCCTCCTCATTGAACCCTCAAATGCTTCCCGACACCGACGCCACATTTACGCTTCATTGGTCTGAAGGGCAGTGACAATAAGTTGGTGGTGAACTGGGGAGGCCAAATCGTTAATAGTTCTAACGGTAAAGGAGCTTGCAGTATGACCTTCTGACCAATTGACAATAGCATCCGGCTTCCTGACGGCCTTTCCTCTTGCCATTTCAACTAAACAAAGTCAACCAGAGAAACTGAGAAACAACCAGAGAGTAGAAGGGTCCCATCGGATGTGCCAAAATGTTAACACTGGATTTCGGTTACACCCAAATCTGGCCAACAAAAGAGGGGTCTTTCAGGACCTAAGCTGTTTCCTGGTTATTTTGAGCGGTGAGTGACAAGAAACGACGGGAAGAAGGATAAGAAAAGGAATGACTTGAAGGTTTAATGTGGTTCAGCCAAATTTGGATAGCATCGGACCCTATATCCATGGATATGTTTTATTAATCTAAAAGGATTTTTACAAAGCTTTGGCTATGATTACCGACAGAGTTTCTGCTAGTGTTCGCCTCTCTCTTGTACAAAGGTTCTAGCCCCCTATTTGTAGAAACATAGAGGGATACAAATGGAACTAAACAAACTATACATTTGTTACATCAAATATTAAATATACAAGACTGCATACCTGCAGACTACTAGTTGTCTGCGAGAAATGCTTTTTGTGGGTGGGACCCGATAGTTGTATTTTGCAGAATGGCGGCACAAGTTACTTGTTGACTGTTTGCTCGACCTTAGTAGGCTTCTGGTTGGGTAGGACTTTGTCCTAGTGAGCTCGAGTTTGTACACTGGGGCTACTGTTGGCTCAAGTCCTCAAGCTCGCTCAGTGAGCTCAAGTTCTTCAGCGAGCTAAAGCTTTTTGCACAGCGACCTCGTGGTCTAGCGAGCTTGTTCCTTTCGCCAGACTCGGCTCCTTCTTGGCTTTTGCCAACCCACTTCGTAGTGCTAAATTTTACTGATAACAGAAGCTATTTCAAACATCAAGATATTCAATCCTCCTCTTCAATTTTCATCAAGAATTTTAATACAAAGTTTGAGTTTTTTTAGAACTGAATGGTAGTTTAACGCGAAAAAAAAATAAAAATTAAATGTTAGCTGGTAAGTTATGAACGACTCACATGCACCACCTCATTCAATTTTAATAGTAATATAGATGATTTTATCCTCTTTTTTTTTCTAAATCTAAGAAGTAATATATAGGATTTTAAAATTTATGTACTTTTTTATTATTCGTTTAAACTTTAAGAATAATATCTTTTTTCATGTAAAATCAAACATAAAACATAAGAATATCTCACACTTGGGGTTCTATTTCAATTTCAAGCACTTAATACCAAAAAGGCACAAGGACTTCAAACCTCCATTTTGGACTTGGCCTAAGGAAATTGGAGCTGGCAATGAACAAGTGGTATAGGAAATTATGAAGAAAAAAAAAACCAGAAAAGGTACAAGTAAGAAGAAGTTATAAACTTGTGCAGTGGCTACTTACAATTGTCGGTTTGATTTCGTTCATTTAACCTTCCTTTGGTCTTTGTTTTGTTTCGATTGTTTCTATGGTCACAATCATATTAATGGTAACACCATGAAAATCTTCGGAAATGATGTCATTTGTGTCAATAATTGACAAAATGACTTTGAAATGATGCAGTGCCGGACGGAGCTAAAAAATTTGGTTTGCTATGAAATAATATTTATATAAATATATATAAAATAAATGTATGATATTGTTATATTTTATTATTATTTTTATAATTTTAATTTTTTAATGTTATTTTTATAAATTTGATATTGAAATAGATAATATTTAAATACTGTATATTTTTATTTATTTTATTATATCGTAAAATATTATTAATATTATATTATATTTAAATTTTGATTAAAGAATTAATATAATAATTTTAAAAAATAAACGTTGTGACTTCTCGCGGTGAAGCCACAACGTGGCCTTGTCCTTGAACTTGTTTCAGTGCTCGTCAAAATCGACACAGTTCGGCAGCAATTCCGCTGAAATTAAACGTGTTGAAGGTGCGGTAATGTTCAACAATCGCATTTACTTTGAAAAGTATTTTGAGGTTTGGTTATCGTATGCGGCGAGCTTATAATATTTAAAAAGTCCCGTCAAAATAATCATTTAAGTCATCTAATTTGTAATATAGTTTAAATATATTTTATTTACATATAATTTAAAATATTAAAAAGAATCCATTTATAATTTATCCCTATGAACATTTTATTTGATTTAAATGATTTTTTTGTCAAAAAAATAAAATTTATACATCATCAAAGACATTTTTTCTTTCTTTATTAAAATTATAAAATTTAATTAAGAAATATTATGAGCAATAAGGTTCCATAATTGGATTAAACAATTATGATATTTTGGGTCAAAATTGAAATCAAGAAATTTGTTACTGAATATATTATTTACATAATCTTTAATTCCTTAATTTTATGATTTTAAATATAGAACAAATAGTATCACATGATCAAAAAAATGTCAAATCTTTTTTATATAAAAAAATAGTTGATGGGAGCAAAATGTTAATAAAAAAATTAAAAAATATATTAATTTTGACACTTTAAATTAGAGATATACAAAATAAACTTAAAATATATCACAAATTATTAAAGTATATTTTTTTTCATTAATTAATGACTTGTTCCATTACAAGAGTATGCATGGAAAGATTAATTTTAAAAAAAGTATACCTCTTGCAATTTTTATTCTGCAAAATGTAATATTTTTTATTAAAAAATTATATTGCAGCTTTTTACATAGAATTCAACGCATAAAGTTGATATCAAATTGTAACTATCTTTAATTAAAAAAAAAAAGAAAAAAAAAGGTGTGGTTTTAAGTATAAGTTTGCTGTTTGCAATGCAACTTTAATGAAGAAATTTACAAGATTACAACAACCAACGTGAGAAAACATTATTATTAATTTATTTTTCTCTAGAACGTTTTCGGCGTTTATAGTCAATTTGACCTTAAAACTTTATTCAAATACAGTCGCCAGTTTGACGTCAACCACATAACACATAGCCACAACATCCAATTGTTGAAATGGGTAGAAAATTCCTTCATAACTAATTATGTCAACGAAGACATTAACAGCTTTGGTGAAATTTTGTTACATATAGTATATAGTTCTAAACTTAAAAATACATTAATCTTTATTACAGTTTTCTGTAATATTCATGCAACATAAGGTTTTACCTACTCGAATTTTGATCCCTTTATTTCTTCAGTGCCAATTAATAAGATAAATATAGATTAAAATTCTTTAATATCTATGCATACACGCAAATTTTTATAATTTAGTATATAAGATTATATTTATAAAAAAATTATATTTAATAAGAATATGATTATAATTAAACATTAATACGAATAAAATTTAATTCCCAACTATATATATTATGGGCAAAATGTAGTTCTACGTGATGGAAAGGCGAAAGCCCAACGAAGTCCGGATAAAAGCGAAGTCTGGAGCTAGAGAAACAACTCGTTAGAACTCGCCTTGCCAAAAGCTAACCTCGCTTTGCTGGGAGAAAGCCAGTAGCAACCCTGAGCCAAGTGTCTTCGCTCGCAAGATCAAGCGCATTACCCAGGTAAAGCTCAGCAAGACGGGAGTACCAGACAGACTTACATCACGTCTCAAATCTAGCAGACATGTGGGGCCTACCCACAGAAAGTAACTTACAGAAGCCGGTTTGCAGAAGATAATTGTCTTGTACATTTAATGCTTGTAATGATGTATTTGCAACACATAAGATTACATTTGTAACCTCTCCAACCTCTATAAATAAGAGGAGGAGAACTCTTGAAAGGAAGGTGAGAGAAAGAAGCCAAACCAACACTCTGTAAAATTTTTCCCATATCAATACAAAGCTACCATGGATATAGGGACTGGTGCCGCCCGATTTTAGCTGAATCACGTTAAAAATATTGCACTCCATTACAGCTCTTCCTCCCCACCATCTTCACTTTTTTTCATTTCTCATTTTCATTCATCAGAAAGCAATTTGAGGTTCAAGAACCACTTAGTTGACCCGAGTTTGGCTCAGAACCAAATCCCACCGTCAACATTTTGAAACTAGAGGAAGGATCCCGTCTGCTTTCTGAATTGCTTTTCTATTTGGCTACAATGGTGAGGAAAGAACCATCAGAAGTTCAAGCACTCCAACCGTTCAACCGGCGGACCCCCAACTAGCGCTCGAGAGTGTGGTAAGAGAACTAGCTGAAACTATTAAAGCACCGACACAAGCACAAGCCCAGGGTGTATAAAGGCAAGAGGAAATTGTGGTGCAGCTCCAGCAGCTACGTGAAGGAGCTCAGAAGGAGGCTCACGAGAATTGTGATGGTCAGCAATCTAGGGGCTTGCAACAAGCTGAAAGCTCTGACCCGTGATTCGAAACATAAGACTCGGTAATAAAGGAAGTTCTCCAAAGGTTGAAATGGCTAGAAGAGCGCCGCTATTCTCAAAATGATCAACCTCATCACGAGGAGAGCTCACCATTCTCTGTGGAGATCAAGATGCAACCCCTTCTGCAGAAACTCAAAGTGCCCGCAATCCTACTGTACGATGGAAACAGCAACCCCTCCGATCACCTGGATGTATTTAATGTCCAGATGGACCTCTAAACAACTGACCCCCTGGCCAAGTGTCGCGCCTTCCCAGCTACGCCTGGAGCCATACCCCGAGCGTGGTTTAGAAGCCTCCTGGCTCATAGCATTAGTAGCTGGGAAGAATGTCAAAGGAAATTTGTTGATCAATATCGGGCATTGAAGAGGCAGCTCGCGCCCCCTATCACCTCACCATGATCTGCCAACAAAGAAACAAGTTGCTAAAAGATTACATAGTCAGGTTCAAGCAGGAAGCCAACTTGGTGGAAAACCCTTCGGAGGGGAGCATTTTAACAGCAATATCAACAGGGCTCTACAAAGACGGGAAGCTATACAAAAGCCTTTATAAGTCCTTGGCACGAGACCTTGCTAAATTTTATCAACAAGCTACCAAACAAATAAGTGTTAGATTGTCCGGCCACCTCAGGGGTAAAATGGTCAAAATTTTAAAAAATTTTCTTCCATGCAATCGAACGATTAACCCAAGATCTAGCTAGTTTAGAGCTCATATAACAAATTAGGAGTGTGAGAAGAGTAAAACTGACCTTCGGTCTAGCTCAAATGTAGCAGAGAAGATGAAGAGTCACCGGTGCAATCCGGTCCAATCGTCCCAGCCCTATCGCAGTCCACGCTGGAAGGAGAACGGCTGAACCAGTGCTAGCTGGAAGCTTCACAAGCCAATCGGACCAAATGCCAACAAGCCCTAGCAGAGGAAGTCGAAGAGTTGCCGGAGAAGACGAAGAGACTCGTCACACTATTACGTCCAAAAATGCGAAATCGGGTGGCAAATACCCTTAGCAAAACAATGCCATTTTGTACTTTGCAATTTCTCCAAATTGCAAACTAACCCCAACAATTTCACAAATTGTATTCGAGTCCCTGTGATTTCTGAAAACTACTTTTTAGTTCCATCGATATCTGCTTTTTTTAGTTTGGTCCCTGGATATCCAATATATCCAAATTTTAGCCATTCCTCATATTTTTCATTTTACGTGTGACCCGACAATCCCCTAAAATATTAGCAAAAGTCCAAAATACCATTCAAATCATTTGAAGGTATACAAAATTAATCCAATTAATTTTCTGATTAATTTCTCTAAATTAATCACGTATAGACTTTAAGCTATAAGCAGACTCTAGCAAGATATTATAGCTACTCAATTTTTGACGAGAGTCAACAATGATGACAAACTTGTCTGTGACTGATCTCTCTGTATGATACAATCCCTTCATTACCCATATCCGATCAGTCAGAGGTATAGATGCCAGTCAACCTCTATAACTAATCATAGTTTCTCAA
>JANHAO010013373.1:0-15884 GCA_026873985.1 Saraca asoca
GTATTTTTCTGGACCAACTGATTTATATTCTACACATGGATCCGTGGCTTGGGTTTCAAATTTTAAAATTTCCACTGTGCTTGTTACCATGAAACCCAACATGAATGGGATTTGTTGTTCTTTCCTAACTAAAATAGAAAAGGTTATGTCACATTGAGATGTTGATTTGTTCTCCACCCCCAATGAGATGGGGAATTTTTAACTTGTATTGAACATTTCAACTTTTTGAATTTATGCCTGGCCTGGCTCACGTCATTTCAAAAATCGATGAGGAGTACCTTACTGTACAATCGTGTGTAGTAACTGGGAGTCCTATTACACATAAGGCCAACTTCAATTTACCAAACCAAGGTTCATATTGTGTAGTGATTGTAGACTCATTCAAGTATATTGAGTAGACAATTGATGTATCAAACTCAACTCTAACTTTTGTAGCATGGATTCCCTTCGATGTCGTAATTGATTCAGTAAGCTATATGTCTAGTGCATGAAGAACTGGCTCCAGTCCCTCAAACTGACTTACTTGTGGTGACCTTTTGGTTGCTCAATAACCTATCATGCTAGTCACTATTCCCACTAAGGCTAGGAAGTAAGCCCCACAACCCAAAGTAGCAAAGAACAAATAGAATTTGCTATAAAAGCCGACTAACGAGGTATTCTTGTGCATGGCAACATAGTAATGATGAATGTAATATAGCCGAAATAGGATTCATTTTGGCTAGAGTGCCCAAATCTGTTCTATATTTAACATGGGTTTGTCTTAATGCTAAAACAATGCGAATGCATCTATCATCAATAATGCATAAATAAAGATACCGATTAGTAGTGATTGAATTCCTTTTATGGTTTCACATGAGAAACCAATACAAATATAACCTATATGTCAAACTAGAGGTGTTTTGGATTTTGTTTGGGCCATGGTGGCTAGTGCTCCTAAAATCATAGAAGCAATGCTACAAAAAAAGAAGATTGATTGCAATATAGCTCCATAAGAACCACAAATAGAAACACATGAAATAAGGCATAATAGAAAGAACGTTGTAATTGAGGTGGGTAAACCCTCATAAATATCAAGTGCCCACATATATAGACTTAAAAAATATATGGAGTCCAAATGGGAGGGGGTTTTCTTTGAGGCTTAAGAGATAGAATAGATATGGTCCCAAAAGTTTTAATTCACTGATGGGGAATTCACACAAACAGGAATGAAGAATTCTTAATGAAAAAAAAATGCTTATTGAATCAAATGTGAAAGTAGTTTTCCATTAGATGGTTGTTCTCATAACTCCACTCTTAACTTGGATTATATATCAAAAAAGGTCACTCTTGGCCATTCTACACATTACTAAGAAAAGGCATGGTTATATCTCAATTGGATTCTCTTTCTTTAGCAGATGTTAAATCTACTACCCTATTGACTAAGAAGGGGGCAAATGTAGCAACTACATGGACTACTTCCTTTTTATTGTTACTAGCGCTTTCTCAGGCCAAGATAGAAAGAGCAAGCAAAGCCTCAAGGCTACTATCCCAACAAGCCAACGGGCGGAATGAGGAGAGAGCCTGATAATCATACTGATTGAAAAAATGTGTTCCCTTTAGATAACAAGCATCATAGGCAATCCTTAACCTCTTTCATTTTTTTATGAAAAGGAAATCCAATCTTAATTTTTGAAAGTGTTTTCCTTCTCCTATCGCGTCTCCCTCACTTTGTTGAGCCTTTCCTTTAATGGTTGGTAGAATAATTCCCTTATCTAAACTTGGCGAGTATTCTTTCGACCCTTATTCAAATAGGGGCAGGTTTGGTGAACATAGGATAAGCTCAAACACGATTTAAAGATCCTAGCTATATCATAAATTCAATACAAAATCTGAAAAGCTATAGGAATGACAAAAAGAGGGTGTTTTCCTATGTTGCATTGAAAAAAAGACTAAGTAAGAGAAGATGCCCTTCTCTTAGGTTTCTTCCTCTCACGTCTATCATTGCTTGGCTTGCATTAGAAGCGAAGATTAACAAAGTAAGAAAAAATAAAGGGAAAGGAGTAGCATCTTTTTCTCTTCATGAGAACTTCCATATTAGAGAAGCATTAAGAACAGGCTCTACATTCATTTTGTTGGTAGAAATAATCCAATCCATTCGAAGAACCCAAAAATGAAGTCTTTTGACTTGATCCATAAATAGAATCAATGATAGATAGGAAAAAAAAAGATAGATGAACCAGATATCTTTTTACTCAAAAAAGGAATAGAATAGATATCCCCTTCGATGTCTGTGTCCTTTATCATCTTCCAATTTTTTTTAGATCATTATATCTACTCTCTAAAAAAATGGAGAGAGAAAGATCAGATGGATCCTATCCCTTATATCAAACACCAAATCCTATCTATTGATACAAAGATCTTCATTAAATACTAGACTTTGCCTTTTTTCAGGAATTCCTCGTACTCATATCCAAGGGAGCTTACCACAAACACCCTATACAACTAGTTAGGGGTTGTTCACCTTTTTAATCAAACAAAGTAAGTATAAGTAGTTAGGGCTTTATAGCCACTTTCATTCTAAACAAAACTAAAGAACCAACCTTTAGTCAATAGGAGCCCTACTTCCCTCTTTGTGACCTTAACACTTCAAAAAAAGCATAAACCAATTTCTTTTTTAGACATCTAGTAGAGTGCACCTTTTGTACTTTAATAAGGCAAGCTATTTGATAGTGACTACTTTCATTTGGTACAGATATGAAAGAAAGGCTACTTCAATCTAAGAAATAGTTGAAAACTTGGGAAGGTCACCTTTGGAAATGTTTACCAATAACCAAAACCTCATTCCTTCCTTTTACTTATGCCATGGTGCTGACTAAATCCAATCCATAAACCCAAAAATGAAACAAAGTTTGTTCCCTTCATCAAGTAGGTAAAGTAGGCATATGAGCCTACTTTTTCTTTGCCATAGACTCTATTGGAACAAAGCAAAGAATGAGGGAGAATGAAAAAAGGAAAAAGGATAAGGATGGTTTTGCTTAGTTCAAAGGCTACGGGTTTAAAGGTAGGGTACTAAAGGTCCCCAGACTTCTAAGCAGTCTTTCTTCTGAGCAGTTGTTCACCATTGGATCTCATCAATACAACCTTCATAGTTTTCATTACTAAGATATTTTTTTATATTATTCATAGGATTTCTTAGTTAATCCAATCCAATGTTACAAACAATCAAATCTGAACTAAATCTTGTCATTCTTTGTTCTTTCCCGGCTGGTAAGAAGCACACTAGTAGCATACATTATATGATTCTACTGTGTTTTCTGCACTTAACTAAGTGGATAGTTGACCAAAAGAAAACTTTGATTCACCCAGCTAATTGACAAGCATCATGCTTATCTTACGTGACAACACTATAAAGCAAGTGCCTCCTTTAGGCAAGTAGCTAACACACCAAAGAAAGTAGCACTTTCTTTTAACATGTTATGGTCTCAATGCCCTTATGAGATAGTGATGAGTTTCATGCACTCTAAGCCTAACCCACATTAAAAGGGAAGATTAGTAATCATACAAGCAATATGACCCCAACCTATCGTGCCACCTATAGGCAGTCATCCATCCTACAAGTACCTGAAAAGCAACTATAGTGATCTTGAATAGGGATCTTAGAGTGATAAATAGAATCCCCATAAAAATACCATTAGATCAAGCACCAATGATTTCATATTTGATCAAAATCTTAGCTAATTGACTGAAGTGTGTAGCTTCAATAAACCCATAGATCATGGAACAAATAGGGTGGGTAGGCCTAACCACCACACTGCACATATAAACATGAACCCCCTCATTACCTTACGTGTAACTTTCACCTCACACTGCTCACACAAAGACTCCTAAATCTACCCTGAGCCTTTTTATTTGCCTCTCCTCCTTAATCCTTGATTAAACTTGTGTTCCTTAGACACTATAAGATAAGGGTCTTTTCTTCTCCTATCGTTTGTATTGGCTTGGCTTTGTCTAGAACCAAAAAGGCATTTTGGTGGGCTAGTGCATGTAAGAAGGCCAACCACTACATAAGTTAAAAGACTATGACAACTACCAGCCTAAAGCAACTCATTTCTATTCTCAGTGGGATTATATATAAATGAAGAATCTATAGATCATAGTAGTTTGCCAACCTGTCTAACATACAATACAATTTCACTTCATGGCACAACTAAAAAAAAAAAAGATTTGCTGGATTGGCCTTCCTATGTTAATGAATGCATCCTTTCTCTACTCTGGAGTCTATAGCAAACAAGTGGGAGATACAAGATTCAAACCTATAAAGAAAAATTTCAATAGATTTACAATCTGTGACTTTTAACCACTTAGCCACTCTCCCCTTCCCAAGTTGAGGCCCCTCTTAATGGGTTATAAGAATGAAGGATAAAAACTTGAATCAATGAAAAAAGCTTATTGATTTAATGAAAGGAAACTAATAATGTTTATTAGCTTAGCTAGCATTTTAGGAGAATCTAATCATTTAATTACTACATAACAATCTCTACAAAGCAAAGGTCAAAGCTTGTACGATAGCTTCCCCGTCATGTAGTCGTTGAGCATCCCTAGCCCCTAGTCACTTTTAGAGAAGCTGCGAGTTCATGAATAAGTGAATGAATGAGCCTTGTTCCTAAATTAAAAGGAGTGACAATCTTAGTTTTCTTCTCTCCCCTATCCATTCAAGGCCCATAGATTAGACGTAAGCATTTTACTAATAGAAAATAAAGTAAGGCTCCTCTGCTAAATGAAGCTACAAGCCTACCCTTCTTGAGCCTACTCAAATAGCTTACTTTACCATGCCTAGTTTACTAAAATAGGGCTATAGCAATCTCTCCCCTTTGCTCGCCATGGCCTCACTGTGAGCACTAAATGAATGAAATGATTGGAGATCATCCTTCCCCCTTATTAATTACCAAGAACTTCATTGCCACTAATGGTAAAGAAAAATTCCACCATCTTACCAAAAAACAACTCGGTGCCTAAAGAGAATAGAGTTTAGTCTATAAAAACCTGGTAAAGATTTAATCATTAGGCTACATCCATCTATCTCACCTAAATAGTAAGCATTTTCTTTTTTGTTCATTCTTTGAATAATGCTAGTGGAGAGAAATTCCTTTTGACAAATGAAGATACTACTTCAGTCTTCTCATTCATTCCTAATGGATCCTTCTCCTCCCTAAAAATTGAACAAGCCAAGTTTACTAAGAAATAAAAACTAACAATTAACTTCCCACTTTGGATGTCCTATGATTGTGCTAGTTTAGAAACTAAGGAGAAGGATAAGGGTTGCTAGGTCAGAAAAGTGAGAACTAAAAATTCTCCCCAAGTAAGATTTGAACCTACAACCACTAAGCTACGAAGGAACACTGAATGTAAGTTAAGGAAGCTAACTCTTGTTCTTTGGACCAACCTATGACCAAACAAAAAAGGATTTGTCACTCTTTTTCACATGCACTGGGAGAAAATACTACATAAGCCGCTCACTAGAGAGCCTTCAAGACAAGGGGGAGGTGGTCAATCATCTACTCTTGAGATTTATAATGATTAATCAATATCTAAGCCCTATTAGTTAACTAAGTAGACTTACTCTACTAAAGGACCACAAAGGCTAGAACTATTCCCACCAAAAAGGACATACTTCTCATCCTAGGAGTTAGCAAGTATGATTAGGTCCCCTATTTGTCTATCTTTTTGCTCTAAGATTCTACTAGTAAGTAGCCCTTCTATTATTAAATCATAGAATTGTTCCAATCAAGCTGAAAGAAAAAGCCCTATATTATTACTAGTTCCTTGCAATGAAAAAAAACAACATAAATGAGAAAGAAAAGGCCCCTTATTATAAATAAGCTAAGGATTGAAAATGCTCAACCAATAAGAGAGGTATGAAACCACTCAACTGATAAGGACATGAGCAAAATCGTTTATGAAAAGGTAGGTTTCTTACTTAGTGCCATAGCTAAGGATCAAAGAGCTTAGTGTAAAACTAAGGAAACAAGGAAAGGATTGATTAAGCAAGCTAGCATGAAAGCCATTGTGCACTAGTGCATCCATTTCTTGCTAAGAGTAAAAAACCATTTAATTGTAATAAGAGTACTAAAAGACAAGTTTCTCAACTGTTAGTCAAGCAGGAAAACTTATAATCGGCTTTCATGTAGCCAAATCCCTTACTTGTTGCTTAGCAACCCTTACCTTTATTGTTAGGATATTTTAAGAAGCGCAAGTTTGGAACATTATACAAGGAACTTTTCCCCAACTTATATATACAAGGTGTTGATCTTGATCTCACTTTGTAGTGCTTCTCTTAATGATTGTTGACCCAACATTGATTTCAATATTGAGTTGGAGGGTCCTCTCATTATCCATTGAGTCAAGTAATTTGCTTTTAGAAATTTGTTCACTACATATAGCATGTCATGCTTCTTATTTCTCTGAATTTGTTCCTACTTTCAATTAATCAAGATTCATCATCAAGAAAAGAAGGAGTCATTACTTTTGGTTAGGCCAGTTTTGTCATTCACATAATTCCCCAGTAAATTGATTAATCACATGAGTACACATCTAATTAATAGTGAACAAAAAAGCATTCATCCAAGATTCTCTTCCTTATCAAAATCTTTATTAATTGATACCTATTCATTTAGTCAAAGTCTCTATAGCATTTTCTCACCCTTTTACTGAGCGCTACACCATACTGATAGGAATCTGCATAGATCTTCTTGTACATGTCCTCGAGGGCAGCATTGAAGGAAATCATTACAAGTTTCTCTAAAGGGAATGGAATGGCTTTGTTCTTGGTGTTGTTAAATAGAAGTTAAGTGCTAATTTTCCCTATCTATGAATCTCCATCTACTCCTAGAATCCTTATGTTAGGTTGGTTGTTCAAAAGACATTTTCTCATTACCTTGTTCTTTGCATCTTCCTCTTTTCAAAAGCCTAGATCCATCCTTTTGGATCTTTATTAATCCTAATTACCAAGCCTCATCAATTCAATAAAGACCACTTTCTTTTCTTTCTCCCTTATTTCTCATTTTCATGAGTGAAATAAGATAAGCGATATTCATTGAGTAAAGGGAGGGTTTACTATAGTGATTGATGAACACAATTTATACATATTTTATATCTCTCTATACTTACTCTTTTATCATGTTTATGTGCTTAATTGGGCGCTTGACATTGGTTTTGTGGTTTGCTAAGTTTTTGTACTTAATTAAATTTATTCGATAAATTTACATTGTTTCAAGTTTTTAGGCATATTTGAAATTTTGGACCTCAATTTTGGATGATACTTCTATCCTTGGAAACCTAAGAGAAAGACCTAAAAATGATATGCAAATTCCCAAGTCTAGTTCAGCTATTTTGAAAGTCAAACAAAGCCTACATGTTGGAATAGAGTATAGTACTATGACCTAGAACTTGTTCCAACGTTTTCATCATAAGTGAAGCTCCAATAATCATTTTAGTCCAAACTCAAGCCCATAGGATAGCTAAGGTTAATCCTAATAACTTGCATGAGGGGCTTGAGGGAAAACTACACCATTTTGATTTAATTACATGGTTGAGAACTTAAATGTTTAAATCAATAATAGGTTAAACTACTTTGAAAAGTTATCTTTTTAAATCAGTAACAGGTTAGATTACTTTGAAAAGTTGTCTTGGTTTTTAGCCCATAACTTGAGTTAGAGACCGAGGTTTTATGCAAGGCTAAGGCCATTGGAAAGGTAAGTGATAGACCTACATTTCATATGAAAAGAGCCACATCCAAATAGGCCTCCTTCCCACCATAATTAGTAGCCCAACCAAGAGGTAGTGCACTAAACCTATAAATAGATAGCTAAGCCTTATTTATAATAACCTTTAGATCATTTCTATATTGTCTCTAATTTTAGGAAGAGAGGAGCTCTGTTAAGGGAAGACTCCAACCCTTAATTAGGTTTTCTTTTTTCCTTTTATTTCTTTTTTATTTTTATATTAATGTGTAATTGAATCTTCATCTCATTCTAAGGGAATTTCTATACTAATTCATTATTAGTTATCAGACTTACTCTTAATTCCTATTTTAATTCTCCTAACTCTCTAATTTTACTACTTATAATTGCTATGAAAGATTGATTAAGGTTGTTGGTCCCAAAAATTAGATAAGAACTAAGATCTTGCCTTTATTCCTTTAGGGGAATTTCATACTCATTATTGATCTAAATGAATTTAACAACTAAGTCAATTTAAAATCCAATTGTTAACTTTAATTTTCAAGTAGATGCATGGTAGAAGACTTGTATCAAATTATGTAGTTAACAATTATATTGTTTATTGACTGAATTAGTAGAAAAACAAATTGTAGAAATAATATAGAATAAAAAAATGTACAAAATTTATGTAATAGAGTTTATGCAAAAACCAAAATTATGCAGTAATATGAAAATAGTAATGAAAAGATCAAGACACAATTTTTAAAGTGGTTTAACTTGAATTGAAATCACAATTTAAGTTCACTCCACTAGATCAGTCCTCAACCAGATGATCTATTCTATTACTAGCACAGGATTTAAACTGGGCTCTTGCGAATAGTTTTACAACAAGAATTTTTATAGGACTCTTGTAGACCTATGATACAAAAATTCTATATCTAACCTAACTATGATCAACCTCACAGCTAAGAATATTTAACAAGAATTCAATGCACCTCCTACCAATTGCAATCAATCTCACAATTCTAGAAGGATGCAAAGGGAAGACCAACCTCTTCCTTTGTATCTAGATTCCTAATCCTAGAAATATGTTGTATGTGAAAATTGGTCTAACATAAGAAGGCCTATGAGTAGTTCAAGAGCAGCAAAGGGACCAGCTCAAAGAGCGTCCAGATCATCTTATTGTCAGGTTGTATCACGAAACGGCCTTGCCAACTTGAGCTCGTGCGCGAGAGAGCAAGCTCGACCTCTCTATTCTGAAGAATAGACACACCTGTCGACTAAACGACCTAGCCAGTAAAGTGTAACCAGTGACTAGATACAAAAATTCTATATCTAGCCTAACTATGATCAACCTCACAGCTAAGAAGATTTAACAAGAATTTAATGCACCTCCTACCAATTACAAGCAATCTCATAATTCTAGAAGGATGCAAAGGGAAGACCAACCTCTTCCTTTGTATCTAGATTCCTAATCCTAGAAATATAAGAAAATAACCAAGATAGAGTTGAGAAATACAACATTATAAAATTGAGATGTAAATCTTAATTAGCTAAGTAGAAATCTCTTTCAGATTGCTTAAAAATTGATTAAATCATTGAAATCAATAGAGATAATGAATATTAGGTGTAAGCTCAAAGTTCCTCTAGTTTTTCACAAAGTCTGTCTACAAAAAAGTTAAGTTTGAAATAAAATTTGGTCTATTTATAGTCAAGATAATCGACATTTAAAAATAACTAATTTCTAGTCATTGAATCAATTCGTAGCAGTTATAACAAATATGTAACTAACTAATCGATTTATGAATTGATTTAGATCAAGTGAAAATTCATCACTGAATCAATTCATGAATCAATTCATAGTGTTTTGAAAATAGGTATTGAATCGATTATGGAATCGATTCAAAAAAGTTCCAAATCTTCAATATGAAAAGTTTTCTTCATGAATCGATTGGTGAATTAATTCAAGTTCATTTCACAAGTTTTCCAGTGATGAATCAATTTGTGAATCGATTCACACAATGAAAAATAGTTTTCACAATAGTTTAACTTGTGAAGGAACATGTAAAATGTTTGTTCGAAAATTTTTGATTAAAAACTCATTTTAACTAATTTATTTTACCTCAATGTAAATTGTTTAAGAAAATATGATTGAGCAATTGAATAAGATTTCAATTACAAAAGATCCAATGAAATCAAATAAAAACTTAAAACTAGTGTAGATCTTTTGAACAAGCTTTAATCAACTTTCAATCCAGCAAAATAGATAAACACTTAAAGCAAATAATTAGTTTATGATATCAACTAAAATTATTTTTTTAAAATTATTTTTCAATCATCAAAATCGAAGAAAATGTACAGCTAAGATTTCCTAAGCTAGCAATATCCCCCTTTTTTATGATGACAAACAATTTAGATGAGATTCAAAGTTTCTAAAAAAAATAGTTTTAGATGAGAAAAAAATGTATATTCCTTTTTATTACTCATCTTATCTTCATCAATAGTTTTCTCAAAAATCAATTTTTATTTTTGAAAATTTCATCTTTCTCCTAAAACTACAATTTTGATTTTTAAAAATCTGATTAAAACAAAATTGTGTTGCTTTATCTACTGCTGAGGCAAAATACATAACTACTAGAAGTTGCTGTACCTAGATTCTCTAGATGAAACAATAGCTTTCAAACTATGGATTAAAGTTTAAGAAATTCCAATACTTTATGACAATAGACATTTCAATTGATTTTGTTCAAACTGATTTTTAATTAGTTAACATTTTTACAAAGCCTTTAGATGAAAAGAGATTTGTGCTCATTAGATAGGAAATTGGAATGATGAATCCTAAAGAAAGTGATCTCAATTAGTCAATTTTCTATTGTTTTCTATTGTTCTGTATGCTTTTTAAATTCTTATAGTTCTTGATATTTTTGATTTGTTATGATTGATTTTTAGATGCAAAATCTAACTTAATTATCGAAGTTTCTTAAGTTTGTTTTGCATGTATATGTTTTAAGGACTTGAAGTAAAAGAATTGATAGCAAATTCTGGTTTATTTCTATATAAAAACTTATTTCTGGATCCTAAATCGAATCCATAATCGATTCACAATTTTTCCAGGATTAATTTGAGTATTTGAATCTATTCATGAATTGATTCATGAATTGATTCACAACTTAAAAATTTGCATTGCAAATCGATTCTAGAACCAATTCAAAGGATCTTTTAATGTTTTTGTCCGATCCAAAATTCCAAAAAATCTAAGTCTACCTACACGAATCAATTCCCTAATCAATTTAAGACACAATTTAGTCAATTTTGAAGCTGCTATTCCCAATTAGACTATATTCTTATTCTATTCTTGCATCCTAATTTATTTCGATATTATTTTTGATTAAATGAAATAATAAATAGTTCAGGGGGAGTTATGAACTTTTTTATTTTTTTAGCTCTCATTTTATTATCTTAATCTTGACATTATTTTATAAGCTCTATTTTTTTTAACTTACCAAAGAGGGAGAAAAAGCTAAAGCTTAATTTTAGATGATTATAGAGGATTATAAATTTCTTATTTTTTTTATCCTTTTGTATCCTCCTTTAAAAAAAATTTTCTAACTTTGAACCTCATATAAAATTATTTGCCACTATAAAAAAAGGGGGAGATTGTTAGCCTAGGTTACTCTAGCAACATATTTTTCTTAGTTTTGATGTTGAAAAACAATTTTATTTTGCATTATTATTTGACAATATAGTTTAGAATTTTGATTTGTTTTACAGGTTCAAAGCATGTGATTCAAGAGATTTGAAATTAGATTTAGGGATTATTTTATTTTAATAGAATCTTTTGTAAATGAATTCAAATGAGATTTGATTCAAATATCTTTTAACTAATAATGAGGTAGATTCAAACCACTTGAAGAAAATAAAGTTTTTAAATGATCTTTCACAGATACAGATTGTATAAAATTATTTTTCACCTTTTGAATCGATTCAAGAATTGATTCCATGAAGAACTTGTGAAAAATCATACTAGAATCAATTTATAAATCGATTCATAAAGAAAAATTTTGAAAAAATTCTTTTTTACCAAAGGTTTAGATTTTGAGCTAAATCGGTTCAATAATCGATTCAAGACCTAATCATAAAAAGATGTGATTTGATTACCAAACCAATTTATTAATTGTAACCACTATAAATCGATTCACTAACTGAAAGTTAGTTATTCTGTTACAATTAGTTACAACAGTTACAAAAGTCCTAACTGCCTTTAGTTTCTAATCAGTTTTCATATTCTTCTCTTCTTTTCAAGTGTGAAAATCTCTGCGCAAAGTGTAAAACTAGATTTCTCTCTATCCCACAAGATTTCTAAGATCTAATCAAGAGATTCTGAATCAAAGCTCTATTGAATTCATCATTGCTATTTGAGATTTGATCTCAAACTTGTGGTATTGTATTTCTTTCTTTAACTAATCCTTTTCACCTTTTCTGTTGAGATTTCTAGGTTGATAGGAATCTTGTCTAGGTTAGCAAGAGCCTATTTTAAGTTTTGTGTTTGTTTTAAGTTAGTAAGAAACCTGTGTAATTCTTATGTTTTGAACTAGTAAATCAAAAACCTGTTTCAATCCTGATTATGTTATAATAAAAGTAATCTTTCGATTGAGAAATGATCTAGTGGAGTAGACTTAAATTGTAGTTTCAATTCAAGTTGAACCACTTTAAAAATTTGTGTCTTTTATTTCTATCTTTCTGTTCCTATATCTAAAATATTGCTACATAATTATAATTCTGCACTCTAGATATTTCACTATTTTAATTGTCTGCTATACTTCTCAATTCAAGGCAATAAATCATATATTTTTGTTAAATACTAAAGAAGAATTCATAAAGAAATAAGGTATATACAAATTCCCCTAAAGAAAGATGGGCAAGATCCATAATTTTATATCTTTATCTGGGACCCTCAATCTATTTAACCATGAGGCCTTAAGGAATGTTATAGGAGAAAATCCAGTTGAGAGCCTTTCTTTTCTTCCTTGCTGATTCAACTAAGGATTAGCTCTATTATCTTCCCTTGCCTCCATCAACACATGGCATGACATGACCAGACTCTTCCTTAAGAGATACTTCCCAGCCTCTCAAGCTGCTAACATCAAAAAGAAGATTTATAGCATCAAACAACTTAGGGGAAAGACCTTGTATGAGTATTGGGAGAGATTCAAGAGGCTATGTACAAGTTATCCATACCATCAAATTAGTAATCAGCTTTTGATCCAACACTTTTATGAAGGCTTCTTACCTATTGATAGAATTATGATTGATGCTTTAAATAGAAAAGTGACCCCTAATGTTGCAAGGATGCTAATATCCAACGTGGCTACTAATTCTTAGTAGTTTAGGAGCAGAACACCATTAGAAAAGTCAATGAGGTGCATACGTTCACTCTTGAAAGTTAAATAACAAACCTCACCTTCATGGTTTAACAACTAAAGCAATAGTAGACCATGGGGTAGAGACAAATAGTAGCTATAGTAGTATGTGACATCTACTTAATCCTTGGACATTTCAATGAAGCATGTCCAAGCTTCTAGGAGACTGACCCTTTTCAGCAAGTGCATGCAATAAGGAGCAAATTTCTAGGAAATACTAATAGATTTCCAAACCAAAACCAGTAGGCATACAATCCTTATTTCAACACATACAACTCTGGCTAGAGAAACCATTTGGATCTGATATATGGAAATCATGCTGGCTAGCAACCCTCGTTACAACCTTATTAAACCATGCAACCACACCAGATGCAATTGCAATAGACCATGTAGTAGTAGAACTAGGATTCAGTTTAAAATCAAGCTTTAGTAGATCGGATAAAGAACATGGCTTATGAGAACATGTAGTTTCTAAAAGAAATAAGACTGAAAATTCAGCAAATCAAGTAAGACATCAATAGCATCAACTTCAGGCTATAGAAACTAGATTAAACAACTTAGAAACTTAAGCTGGAAGAAGACTACCTTCCTAAACAGTCTTGAACTCCAAAGAAAATGTCAATGTGATACTGTTGAAGAGTGTCAAAGAAGTAACCAATTACAGAGAAGTAAAAAAATATTTTACGGAAGAAAGGGGTAGAGTCTGCTGAACAAAAAAGCAATTTTGGATCAACTTCAACCTTTCCTCCCTTCTCCCTCCCTTTCCTAATAGATTGGAAAAAAAGACCAAAGAAGAACAAGAGAGAAACATTCTAAGGAAAGTAAAAGTGAACATACCCTTGCTAGATGTGATTAAATAGATTTCTTGGTATGCAAAGTTTCTTAAGGAGCTATGAATAACTAGATGGAAATTAAAACGCTATGAAAGAATAAGCATCAAGGGAGACTATATATGCCTTTATTCAATGAAAAATTCCCTAGAAATGCAAGGATTGAGATTCCTTCACTATCCTATGTTTCATTTGTTAGAATCAATCTACACTTGCCATGCTAGACTTAGGTGCATCTATAAATGTCATGTCAAATTCTATTGATGCATTTTTGAATTTAGGACCATTAAAAAGAACAGATGTTGTGATTCAATTAGCAAATAGGTCTAATATGATTCTTGTAGGATTGTTTGTGGATATGTTGTTTAGGGTGCATGCTTTCATTTTCCCTGTTGATTTCTACATTTTGAAAATGCCTGATGATCCCTTAACCAACACCTTAGCTCTTATCATTTTAGGTGGACCTTTCATGAAGACATCCAGGACAAAAATTGATGTGTATGCTAGTGAAACTTATAATATCTTTGATGATGCCAAGGAATATCTTCCTACTTATTATTCTGTGAGCTTTATTGATATTGCTAAACATGTAGTGCAGGGTGTTAATATTCTTGACCCTATTTTCATATGACAACCTAATGCAGGTGGCAAGAAATTCAAGCAATTGAAAATGGATTTTCAAATACATGGGTGGCAAGTAAATTTTGTGGTGCTAAGACTTCATGATCCAGGTTGAAAGACCCAATGAACCGTCAAGCCAATGACATTAAACAAGCGCACTTTTTGGGAAGCAACCCAAGCATTTACTCTTTTTGCCTACCTCTTTTATCTTATATGTCCATGAGGGAGAGATTTTTGGATTTGTTTTATTTTTCATTTTGCTTTGTTTTGCTTTGATTGTGTGAAAAAAATTCTGCAAAAATAAAAAAAAAATTGTTTTCCCTTGTTTTAGGTAATTTTCATTGATCATGAGTTTGTTTAGGTCTTGAATAGGTTGCAATTGATTTTGATGATTGCATAGCATGATTAAATAAATTATCTTGCCTCTTGATTCTTAAATTTGATAAGCATTGTGATGGAGTTTGAAATGTTTGTAGATTGGTTTTTTGTAGACATATAACCTATGAAATTTTGAGCCAATCTTTAACAATTTTTAGTAGGTCCCTCCTTTTTCTTGTATGTGACTTTTTTTTATGAAATTGTTGCTCTAATACTTACGTTAAATCTTTTGAAGAATACTCTGGCACATGCATGCATAAATATGATTAAGCCATTTCTTTGATTAAGCCACTTTTGCCCTTTTTAGCCAATATTACAATGTACCATTGTTGAAAGAAAAAAAAAGTGAAAAGAAAAAAATCTCAATGCAATTCAAGAAAAAAAAAAGCAAGAAAAAAATTTTAAGAAAAAGGAAAAAAGAGCTAAAAAATAAAAGAAAGTCAAGGAAAGAGAAGAAGAGAAGTAAAAAAATGTAAAATTTGTGATGTAGATTCTGGTTTTAAATTGCTCCTTTACTTGTTTAAATCTATTGATGTCAGAATTTAGTTTGTGTGAAAAGTCCCAAACTCCAGCCAACGGGGGGGATTCTTATGGGATCTCTGGCTTTTGACTGGTTCGAATGAAATAGAACAGCTAAACAAACAGAGATGAAGGGAAGAGTAGAAAGGAAGGAGACACAGATTTTGTGTGATTCGGCCAAATCTAGATATCACCGGACCCTATGTCCACGGTAGCATGTTATTGGTGCAGTATTTTTACAATGTACAATGTTTGATCTCTATTTTGGCAGAGTTTCAGTATGGAACTCATGGTCTCTCTTTACAAAGGGGCTCCTTCCTCATATTTATAGAGAAAAGGAGGTTACAATGGTAATTACATATGTAGTAAATCTATTACATCAGCATTTATTGTACAAGATAGAATATATAGACTAAATC
>JANHAO010013374.1:0-15876 GCA_026873985.1 Saraca asoca
CCGCTAATTTACTCAGCGGCGGTTTTAACCGCCGCTATGTTTTATTTTACCCGCCGCTAACTCTGCCTTTTTTTTGTAGTGATCTCATCCTCCTTCCAACACCTTTACTGTTTTGTAACAGATTGCACTCCCTTCCCTTGCGCATATTGTGATATTAGTATGACTAACGTTGACTACAAAAAGCAGTCAATGTGGGCCCTAATGTAATTTGGTTGACTCCCTTCAAAATGTATGGACAATTATACCCTCCACTTTCCCATAAAACAATAAACATGGAGAAGCTTCCTAGCGAAGAAATTTTAAAAAATGCCACTAGAGAAACATCCCAAAAATAGATGAAAATTTCATTTTACAATTATTTCTAACTTCACTTGAACATAATATGACAATAATAGAAATAATCAGCTCATACCAAAAATAATTAATATTAGAGATATGAGAAATTGTCAAATAATCTACAGAGAAATAAGGAAACTATAAAATATCAAATAATCTATAAATAAATCAAGAATCCGTGTAACGCTCTACAAGGGGGAAAGATCTCAACATGCCAATAAAATACTTTTTAAACCAACTAGAAATTGATCATTTATCTTCTAAAATAGAAATCAACAAAGCCATCAACTATAATCTCTACTAGAAATCATAAGATTTTCTATGGTTTCGAGATCTTGAGAAAATTTCGTGAGAAACTATGGAAATAGATGTGGGAAGGTTGGGACTGTTCGATTTGTAAATTTGTAGGTTTATCATGTGTTATAACGATGGGAATAAATTGTGGGAGACTTAAAAAAATTTGTGCCCCCTGCTAAAACTATGGGAAAAGACAAAACACACCGTTTAACTTACTTTTTCACAATTTTAGCCACAAAAAATACCATGAAAAAAATAAAAATAAGATAAAAGCAACACAATCCCTTCTTCCTTCCTTCTTCTTTCATTTTCCTTCTCCCCCCTCTCTGTTGCCATTTGCCACATCAACAGCTGCTTGGCATTGCTAGTGCCCTTTAATGACATTTTTTGACTACCCAAACACGTCTTCTTCATCATGAAGATAAATCTAAATCCACCGATTACTTTCAATTATTTATGCTAAATATTTAAAATATTAATCTAAGCTTTATATGTGTTTAGTGTAGACTTTTGTTGAATTTGTTAGGAATTGGAGGGATTAATTATTGCCTCCCTGTCGATCCAAGTAAGTTTTCACTAAATAATTTTGTTGAATAAAATGAAATAAGAATGGGTTCTAAAGAAAATAGGAATGGATTCTAAATATTTACTTATTTCTGCTTCTTTGCCGTAGTTGCTTGAATTTATGTGAAAAGTTGAAGAAAATGCATGTCTTCTAGCAACATGGTAATCATGTGTTTGGTGACTAGATTAAGCATTCAGCTGACCTTTCTTTTTGTACCAATGATGCAAAATATATGCAAGGAATATGCTTTTTTCATGATAACCTAGTTTCAGAGTTTAATTTGAACTTTTTGATCAAGTGTCATATAAATTTTAGAATTTTACAGTTTACAAACTATTGAATAGCAATTACCATTAAAACATTATAGTTCTTTCTATTATTATTATTATTATTATTATTATTATTATTATTATTATTATTAGACTAATTGGAAAAATAAAGGGCATAGATTCATTCCTTGTAGTTTCTTAGTAAAATATGGAACCTAAAGGGGTTAGTTATCATACCTCTTAGTTATTTAATTGAAGAATGCTAAAAACTATAATTTTTCCTTTTTGGAAGTTTGTCAAGTTTGTTGATCAATGGTGAATGGTTGTTGTTATCCACTACACTTGAAGTTCTGAACCTTGTCCATTTCTAAATTCTAAGGTTTTGAAAGTAATTTAGAAGCATAATAATTTGACTGAAGTTTAACATTTTCCTATATTACTGAATTTCACAATTTACACTTTATTTGCATTATCAGTAGAAGTTGTCAACTTGTATATTATTAACTATGTAAGTTGTTTTGACAATGTTGTGAGACTCTTCTAGGAGTGGTTTCCTAACTGTTTGCCGTCATGGAACAAAATGCTTGATGACAGGATACAGGACAACATTTTAAAATGGTATCCATAAACTCTGACACTTATTTAAGTTCTTCCGTTATAAAATTGAAATCTCTATATGAGTAGAAACATAGAGAGCAACTTTGAGGCTTTTGACTTTTCTTTTTGTTTATGTCTCTTTTGGTTGTGTATTCTGTCTGATCGTTTGCGCAATGTGTTTAACATTTGTAGCAAAAAGAAAAACAAAATTAAGGTTATGAAATGAGTGAAACTCTTTGATTGCTAGTTGGTAACTGAATGGAGAGTTTATGTCATTCTCAAATTATATAGAAACCATGGCACGGGCAGTAAGATCTTGATGTTAACTGACAATGCTAACCATATTTTACTTCAGTATTCCATTAGTCTGGATCATATGAAGTGTGATTTCATGTTCACGTCAATCCAATGTCTATGAACATCCTCTGTTGTTCCATGTGAATTCAAAAAATTATGAATTTCTCTCTAGGTGCAAGAGTCACAAAGCTACTATCTTGTACGAAATGCCTTGAATGATTCTAGTAAATTAAGGTAGTATGTTTAGAGGTTGGACAATCTCTTCTTTTATATTGAAATAACTTCATGTCGTCTTTTGTAATGAAATACTTTATTTTAATATTTCACTTATGATACTACATTTAATTTATTTTAATATTATCATTTCATTTTAATTGACTTAAATCATTTATTTATATCAGATTAAATAATTTTGGATATATTTTTAAAATAATTTTCCTTAGATGTTTTATTTTTTTGAAATTTTTTATCATGGAAATTTTAGAAAAAAAATTAAAACGAAATATTTTCCATTATTTTTGTTGTGGAAAGCCAATTTTTTTTTAAAGTTTCATGCGGTTTAGAAACCATATGAAATCTTTTTCCGCAAAAACAAAAAAGGTTCCTATGATTTGTCCAGTGGGAAACCATTTAAAAATATATATATATATATACTTATAATTCATGGAAAAGTCTGTGGAAAAAATTATCTACACCTTTATTTTTTACGGCTAAAAAATCACAAGAAAAATTATTGGAAACCAACTTTTTCACGTTGAATATTTGATTTTTCTTTTTTGTTTTTACAACGGAAAATCATCTAATTTTTAATGGTGAATGAAAATAAAATAACAACAATCTAAAAAAAGATGCTAACAAGACAATAAAGGATGCTAAATGGATGTGATAAAATAAAAAAAAAAAAACTCATAAAAATATTCCAAAACAAATCAATAACATCATCAAAATATTGACAAAACAAAATGAAAATAAAATTGCAAAAAATCATAAACTGAAAATGAAATTACAAGAAAATGAAAAAAAAAAAAGGAAACCTATTACCCAAAAATGAAATTATGGTCGTCAGCGTCGTCGAAAGCTCAAAGTAAAGCCATCGTCTTTTTACAGTCTTCAACAAGTAGATACCACAATAGAAGATGCCGAAACGGGAAAGAAGTAGAGATGGGAGACGACAAAGAAGTGGAGATGGCGGAGTCGGCAATGGGGAGAAGAGGAGAGAGCGAGAGAGAGAGCAGGGCGATTAGAATCATGGAGGTGATGAGGGAATCGTAGGTGGAGGAAGGGAGGAAGCTGGTGAGAGCATGGATGCGAGAACAAGCTCTGGATATGGATTCCCACCAAGAGTGCATAGTGTCATCGGAAGCAACGGCGAAGAGAGGTGACGTGGAGGGTTTGAAGTGGAAGAGGAGTTAGAGCAAGGAGGGGAGGAATTGGTATTGCAGTGGTTGAGCTGGATATTAGAATTTCACTTTTGGACTTATACAACTTGTAATTAAAATGTGAGGTAATTGACTCATTAATTATATAGAGGGGCTAGGCTTTATTAGGGACTTCAATTTGTATATTGAATAATAGATTAGAATCTGTGATAGGTAGGATCCACTCAGTTTGCTCTATTAATAAATAGATCCTTAGTCATCAACGTCAGATTATATAGTATTTCCTATTAGTTGTTATCAAAGCTCTCCAATCTCGAATTTGCTTAAGGAAGGACACTGTCACATTCAAATTGTTCTCTAATCATGATACAAGATAATGAAACAGAAATCATATTAAAGAATTGAGGTAGATTTGCAGATCATGAATATTAATCCAGATTCAGGTATAATCAATATTTTTGATTTATTTGTTTTATTCTACAATCTAATTATGCCTCTTAATATAATTAATTGATACATTTTATTTAAATTAATTATAACAAATGATATCAGAGCAATTTAGTTGTGTTATTAGATTAATCAGGTGTGTGGATCTGATAGAAATTAATGATATGAAAATATACTATGAATCTCATAATATTATTTTAGAGCCTTATAATTAATTTATATTTATTTGATTGTATATATGAGATTCTATCAAGATACATATATATATATATATATATAGAGAGAGAGAGAGAGAGAGAGAGAGATGTGTGTGTGTGTGTTTACATTTTGCATAAATGATAACATAGATATATATCTGGGAGTGTTTTGCATCTGTATATATAAAGATTCATTATAGATACAGACATATGAATTGGAATCAAATCATTTACAAACAAGCTGAAGTTTTACTTCCATGATGTTTGCTGATATTCAAAATTGCATTGGTGGGTGAATTTATGCATCTACCAGTTTTAAATATAGATATATATATATATATATATTTTTTTTCTTTTACTGGTATGATTGCATTTAAGTTGTATCTTCCAAACCAGTATGGAATTTGTTAACTGGCTTTAAGGCTTGGTCAGAAGCTCACTGTTTTGAACTTAAGTCAGCAAAGTGATGTTGCAAATTTGTTAGGAGGATTTAAGCCTATGGATGCATGGTTTGTTTATTTCCCTCTCTATAAGGAGTTTAAGTATGTCTTCTCTGGGACAATTTCTCTTAAGGAAAATGTTAATCTCTTTACTCGATTACAAAAATATCTTACTGATAAGAAATGGCAAGAGCTACTAAATGGATCTCGAAAAGGTGTTTCTCTCCAATGCACTAGAAGAACTTTACATGATCGAAGGAAAGCTTTTGTTGAAATCCATAGTTCTCTACATGTACTTGAGTGCATAGCGTGCTCAATAAGCCTGTACCGTTGGTTGGAGAAAATAACGGCTCCAGTTTCTTTTGGTTGCAGTTTCCAAAAAAAAAAATCTGTCTCAAAAAAAAAAAAAAAAATTCTGTCTCGCAGTAGGTTTAAACCGAAGTCCACAGGTTCTAAAGTTGAGTGCTCAGCCACTGAGCTAAAAACTAAGTAGGGCCTACATTATGATTTCACAAAGTAGTATAAGTTCTGAATTATTTAGGCCTAATTAAGCTCACAATTTTTAGATCCGTGAGTCCAAAATTGGATTCGAGAGTCCAAAATTAAAATTTCAGTTATGTCCATAATATTTTGTCCAATTATATCTAACTAATCATTTAATATTATTTTGGGCTAAAAACATTTATGCATGATTCCATATATTTGGGCTATAGTATAAAATTGTTCTGGAATTTTTGAATACTGTATGACTTATAAATTTATTTTAGCATATTTATATGTATAATGAATAATATTTTTTTGGAATATCTTCACTTGTGTTATGCCAATGAAATTTGGTGTAATTGTGAGTTCATCTATCATAGGCCCACTTATGAAAAATTTCTAAAAAAATAAATGAGTAAAATGTTGTTTGAACATAAAGAATATTATATTAATAATATTTAAATGCCCTATTAGTATAATATTATTAATATAACTCGTTGACAATAATACAAGTGTAGAATGAAATGTTATGTTCTTAAAATCTTAAACGCTCTATCATAATTAGGTTTTATGAATATGGTATTTAATTCTTATGTTTTAAGGTCTTAAATACCTTTCGACAGTGGGTCTTATAATAAAGTACTAGTTTAATTGCATAGTTTATCCTTAGGAGAAAAATATAGGCATGATTAAAGTATTTACATGCATTAATGAGTTTATATATTTTCATTGGCTTCTATGCCAATGCAATTAACGCCTGTTAAGACTTTGAATGGGACAAATTATGAGGATTGGGTTAAATCATTGAAATTATATCTGGTGATCACTAACCTTGATTTGGTGATCAGGGAGGAGAAATCTACTATAAATGCCAATTCTAGTATTGATTTGCAATCAAGGCATGAAAGGTGGACACACTCTAACCCTATGCGCTTGATGATTATGAAATTCACCATGAACAAAATAATCAGGCAGAGCATCCTTGAGTTTCAAAATGCAAAATCCTTCCTTAAGTCAATAGCTAAAAAGTTTGTGAAATTCAATAAAGTTGAAAAAATATTTCATTGTTAGAAAATATCACATATGATAGTGTTAGTGGAGTATGGGAGAACATACTGAAGCTGGTTCACTATTACAACAAGTTGAAGAGTATGAATGTTGATTTGGGTGATAGCTTCTTGATTTGGCATACACTGGAATCTCTATTTGCCTAGCTCGATGTTCTAAAGACATCATACAATACCCAAAAGGGTGAGTGGACCATTAATGTGCTAATCTCCATTGTTACTCAAGCAGAGTATGATATGTGAAAAGGAAATGTCTAATCTGTCAATCTTGTCTCTCATGGTTTAACTTCAGAGCAAGGTATGAAAGGAAATTAGAGGAATAATAAAGGAAAAGATCCTTTTGACAAAAGGAAGGATTTCATGAAAGTTATGACCATAAGCCCTAAAAGGCTCAATTCAAGGGAAACTCCCAATTCTGCAAGAAGTATGGCCATAAGAAAACAAAGTGCTTCAAATACAAGAAGTAGGTAGAGAAAAAGAAAGGTACCCCTTTGATCTAATGTGTTTTGAATCAAACCTAATTGTTGTGACATCAGATACATGGTAGTTGGATACTAGTGCCACTATTCATGTAACAAAATCTTTGCAGGCACTAAAAAACTTGAGGAAGCCAAGTGAAGGAGAGTTGATAGTCCGACTAGAAAATGGAGATAGAGTACAAGTGGAGTATATTGGTGAGATTTCATTGTATTTATCTACTAGGCATGTATTAGAACTCAAAAATGTTGTTTATGTACCCTTAATAAGGAAAAACTGGATTTCAATTGTTGCTTTGGATTTTGATGGATATTCTTGTTATTTTGGTAATAGAAATTTTGATTTGATTTATAATTCATGTGTGGTTGATACTGGTATCTTATTAGATGTATCATACAAAATTGAGTTGGATCGTGTTTTTGTCAATGTTGTGGCATAAGCCTCTAGGTCATATCTTTAAAGAGAGGATACAAATGTTGATTAAAGAAGGGATTTTGTATGACTTGGACTTCATAGATTTTGATACTTATGTGCATTGTGTAAAGGGAAAACTCCATGCTAGAGCTAGAAAGGGGAAGAAAAGTAGAAAACCAGATGCCCTAGAATTGATCCATACCAACAGTAGTGAACCTATTACTCCTACTTCTATAGGTGATTACAAGTACTTTATCACCTTTATAGATAATTATTCTAGATTTTGATAGGTGGAGTTACTCACTGAAAAATCTAAATCATTGGATGTCTTCAAGACTTTTAAGGTAGCAGTTGAACTCAAAATGGAAAAGAAAATAAAGTGTGTAAATTCTAACAGAGGTGGTGAGTTCTATGATGGATATGGTAAGACTATGAGAAACCTAGGTCCCTTTGCCAGGTATCTGCAAGAGTGTGGCATTGAAGCCCATTACACTATACTTGGAACACCAAAATAGAATGGTATAGTCAAAAGATAAAATCAAACTTTCATGGACACAGTGAGATGCATATTGGCTCATGCTTCATTGCCAAAATTCTTATACAGTTATGCCTTAAAGACTACTGCATATGTTGTGAATCAAGTTCTAAGCAAGTTTGTACCTAAGACTCCTTATGAGTTATCGTAAGGTAAAAGCCCTAGTTCGAGGCACTGTCATGTTTGGGGCTATAAATCAGAGGTGAAGCCTTATATTCCTTTCATAAAGAAACTTGATTCCAAGACCATTTCTAGGTTCTTTATTGGCTATTGTAGGGGCTTGAAAGATAGCAGATTCTATTGTCCAACTCTTTCTACAGGGTAATTGAATTAGATAAGGCAATTTATTTTAAGGATAAGTTGGATAATGAAAGTTAGACACTATACATCATGACTTTCAAAGATGAAAGCGTTATAATTCCACTAGTACCATAATTTGCTAAATCATCTTCTATCATTCCACAAGACCCAGTGCAACTAGTAATAGAAGACATTAAACAAGGAGATTTAGCTACTGGTATTAACTTGAGAAGGTCTAGCAAAGTTCACAGGTTGGCTATTTCAAATGGTTATCTAATTTATTTATAAGAACATGAGTTTGATGTCAATGAAGACTCAGATCCCATGACATTTTCATAGGTTATGTCTAGTCCTAATTTTTCAAAATGGATCATTTCAATGGAGGATGAAATGGCCTTGATTGATAAAAACCAAGTATAGGATTTAGTTGAGTTACTTGCAAATTGTGAGCATGTTGGATGCAAATGGGTTTTCAAGCCCAAGCAAGATGCTTAGGGTTAACTTGAGAGGTATAAGGCCAAACTTGTAGCAAAAGGGTACACCCAAAAAAAAACATTGATTATAAAGAGATTTTCTCACTAGTTTCAACTGAGGACTCATTCCAAGTTGTTATGACATTAGTAGCTTATTTTGACTTGGAATAACATCAGATAGATGTCAACATAGCCTTCCTAAATGTCAATTTGTCAAAGACAATGTATATGAAATAACCAAATGGTTTCTAAAAGAAGGGTAAAGAGCACCTTGTTTGCAAATTGAAGAAGTCCATATATGGCTTGAAACAAGTGTCTTAGCAATGGCATCTCAAATTTCATAAGATTATTATTTCTCCTGGGTTTAAGGAGAATGTCACAAATTAATGCATATGTATTATAAGCAGTGTAAGCAACTTTGTGATCTTGGTTTTGTACGATGACAGTATTCTTCTTGCAAGTACAGATGAGGACATGTTAACCAAGACATTGCAAATGTTGTCAAAGCATTTTGAGATGAAAAACCTCGGGCCCTACTTTGTCCTAGGCCTTGAGATACATTGTGACAAATCTTTGGGTATTCTTGGCTTATCTTAGCATTCGTACATTAAGAAAGTATTAAAAAAGTTTAACATGTCAGAATGCTCTCATGATTCTTCATCCATTTAGAAAGGTGATATTTTTTCAAAGGCCAATGTCCTCAGAATGATGAAGAAAAGGAAAAGATGAGAAATGTCCTTTATGCATCAGTTGTAGGTAGCCTAATGTATGCTTAGGTATGTGCACGTCCTAGCATAGCTTATGTTGTGGGTCTATTGGAGAGATACCTGAGTGATCCTATTCAGAGACACTGAATTGCTACTAAAAAAGTGATGAGGTACCTATAGGGTACCATAGATTTCATGACGACCTGTAGGAGATCAGGAGATCTTACAGTTACAGGCTACTTAGGCTTATATTTTGTTGGTTGTCTTGATGATCATAAATCGACATTTGGATACATCTTTATGATAATGGGAGGAGCTATGTCATGATAAAGTATCAAGTAGTCACTTACAACAATCTCCACAATGGAAGCAGAGCACGTCACATGTTATGAAGCTACTCATGAAGCTGTATGGTTAAGGAACTTCATTGCTTACTTTAATATTGTTAAGAGCATTTTGAGACCCTTAACTATTTACTGCAAAATACTGCTTCTATGAACTTCTCTCTAAACAATAAAAATTTATGCCTGTACAAAGCATTTTGACATGAAATATCACTTTGTGAGAGAGAAAATATGTGAGCATGTTACTTGTATTGAGCACATTTTTCACAACTTGCATGCTTGTAGATTCGCTAACCAAAGGCTTAGTAGTTAGTATGTTCAAAGATCACGTAACCAATATTGGTTTATCTAAGTCTTTTGATGTTTTGGGTAGTGGGAGCTTTGTAATTGATGTTTTTGAATAATATATATTACTTATCTTGAGATTTGTTCAATGAAATATTCATGATCGTGCCTTATTTTTGTGCGCTTTTTCTGATTATGGCATGTTATTAGAGATATTTAGATCCTATCTCATTATTGTGTTAAGAATGTTAATTCTCATTTGACATCTAAGGTGGATGCTAGGATCATTGTGAGGAAATTTACATATAGTCACAATTTTTTGTTATGTAGATCTCGTTATGCATATTTTGAGTTGATATCCCTATTGGATATCAATGCTTTTGGTCGATGAGATGTAGGTATTTAATATGTATAACATTAGTATCTTTATTGGATATGTTGTTTTACACAATTGGATGTTTATGATCTCAATTTGACCTATAGGTATAATAGTACTGTGATTACCTTGACATTACTTAAAGTGACCACTATTTATGAATTATGTGGTCCAAGTGAGAGACTATTAGAATTTCACATTTGGACCTACACAATTCATAATTAAAGTGTCTCGGGTAATTGGCCAATTAATGGCATAAATGTGTTGGCCTTCATTAGGTACTTGGGAATAATGGATTAGGATCCTATGATGAGTAGGATCTTGACCTAGCTAGCTTTATTAATAGATGGATCCCTACTCATCAACCCTAGGTCAGATAATATTTCTCATTAGTTGCTATCAGAGCTCTCCAACCTAGGGTTTGCATGAGGAAGGACACTGTCACATCAAAATTGTTCTCTGATAGTGATACAAGAGTGGTGATACAATAATCAGATTAAAGAACTATAGTAGATTTGTAGGTCATAGATATTGGTCTAGATTTAGGTATGATCAAAATTTCTAATTTATTTGTTTTGTGCTACAATCTGATTATGCCTCTTAACATAATTATTTGGTACAATTTATTTAAATTAATTATAGCAGTGCAAGCTTTCAAAGGAAAGCCAACAAGTGGCTTCTACTAGGAGTGAAGCTACTCTTACCAATTCTTTAATGTAGCATATTAATAGCGACAGTGTTCAATAAAATTTTTTACTATTGAAGGCAAATGGCTTGAAGAATGGGGTCTGCACCAAAATGGAAAAATAGAGAAAAGAGACTGCATTTAGACCTAAAATTAAGGGAGGGAAGTATAATTTACCCTATAATTTAACTTGGAAAACACTAAAAGAATTGACATATTGCTCCTGTTATGGTTGCCGAAAATTTTCAACTCTATCTATGAACTTGATTACATAAGTAGACTATCCACCACCTAAACATATCAAGGGCTATAGTTCTTTTGATAGAGTAATTCGACACCAACAATCTTGAAATAACATTACTTTAAGGTGACGTTCCCTTCATGATATTTAACATTGTCATGAACAATTATATTTTCTAAAAATATTATAACCAAACATAAAATTCTCAAGTAAATATATTTTTCTTTTTTACATAAGAATGTAAATGTGTGTTTTCAAGAATGCATTATACTTATATTTGGTTAAATAATGATATTTCTTAGAATTGCATAGTATTTTTCAACAATACCTTTGAATGCAATAAGTTAAATTTCTAAAATTTTGATTAGGTGAAGGTAATGGAAGCAAATGGTCCCTATTGGTGGAAAGTGGGTTAAAGTGATGAAGGGTGGAGGTGATTGTGATAGAGGCGGTGACAACTGGTGTTCGAGGACAACAATGGTGGTTGTCTAGCAATAGTTTGAGGAAATAATTGAAAGTGGTGGTTGGTGGAGGTAGCGGTGGATGGCAAAGGTAAGAGATAGTGGTGGATGGAGACAATAAAAGGTAGTGATAGGTATTGATCAAATTGATTGTGGTGGTAGGTGGAGGTAGAGAGGCACTATAAAAAATCTGCCTTTAACAGCCATACTTTTGTGTATTTAGTGGAGATTTTAATTGTCGTTAATACCCTTCAAGGTAGTTTTCAGAACCGCCATAGATACATGAGTCGGAAAGTATTAGCGACGGTTATTTCTGCATTTCAAGGCAGTTTCTATAACTGCCAAAAATAGTGTGCATAGGGCGATTTTTTCTGCAGCTAGTGGCAGTTTTAAAAATCGCCAGAAAAGTAAACACAACAGCAGTTTTCTCTAAATTTAGGGACAATTTTCTAGATATTTTAAAAAAAAAATTGTTATTGGCGACAGTTGCTGCTACATTTAATGGCAGTTTTCCAGAAATTTTTTTGAAAAAATTTGTTTTTGGTGGTGGTTAACTTTGTATTTAGCGGCGGTTTTCTAAATTTTTTTAAATTTGTCTTTAGTAGCAATTAACTCTGTTTTTAGCAAGGATTTTACCTAATTTTTTTTTAAAATTTGTTTTTGGTGGTGGTTGCCACTGAATTTAGCGATAGTTTTTTGCGGTGGTTTGGCTACATATAGCGATGGTTTTCTGGAAATTTTTTGAAAAAACCATCGCTAAATGCAGTGTTTTAGATTTTTTTCCCTATCCTAATTTTTCCTGTATCTATTAGCCTGTTACAAAAATAATTTACAATAAATGCATAAATTTTAAGTAAATGAACCTAAGTACAAATTCCATATTAATAATAAATATTTAAACATGTTTGTCAAACATTGGAATTCAATAAGTGTATACATAGTTTAACAAAGAGAAGGGAGAAATCAAGGTGGCATGTCATGGATAACGGATGTGGAGGGCCTTGCATCTATGACATGTCCACTTCCTGCATCTGGTGGCTATAAAATAAAATTAGATCAAGTTATTATATATATAAAAAGTCAAATCTAGAAAATTAGAGATTTCAAGGCATAAGCAAGCATGGAAGTTTACTTTGATTATGGATAAATAAGAGCTTTGAGAAAGTTCAATTCAGAAAGTTCATACTATTTTGTTTAACAAAAAAAAAATTCAATTGGACAAATGGAATTAACATGGCATTTAGGTGGAAGTATGCCATTAATTGTCTCAATTGATTCTATCACTTTAATAATAATATGGGCACATGCATTAGACTAAAAAAAAAAACTCTAGACACAATAATCATTGAAAATAACAAAAACCACTTAGAAAAATAAAAGGATTACAAAAGGAGAACCTACAAGTTCTTCATTATAGTTGAACGCAGGTTAACTACATGTCTTCTAAAATTTCAAGTAGTTGGCAATTACTGCACTTTGAGCTTTGATGTCAAATATTGGACAATATCTCTATAACACCCTCAAATGTAAATTGTTTTTTATCAAAACAAGAAGTTTAACAATGGAATTCCAAGGCAAACTAGTTGCATGATCTAAAAGGAAAGGCAAATTCCAGACTTATCTTAAAACTACTCTCTAACCTATTCATCTCTTCAAAATCATCATTTTCCAATAGAAGATAATCAAGTGTAGAGCACTAAAATGAAAATTCTAAAGCTTCTTGCTACTATATATATATATTTTATTCTTCATTTCAATAATAGCAACAATCACAGTTGGACCTACTAGCTTTACATATATGATTTTTATATTAAATAATTTTTCTAGTGTTTATAATGTTTCATTAAATTTTAGGATAACCACTTTTTATTGCTTAATTAATAATGACTGCCCAATAATACCTTTATATATTGCCCAGAGCTTGGCCTTAATCTAATTTGGAAACTATAGGTGTATGTACTTTCTTGCACTTTCATTAGTATCTTTTTTCCCTTTTCAAAACCCTACAAAGGCTAGCATTATAAACACATAGTACTTTACTACCCCACTACATGTAATGCTCCTTTTCATTCTTGGTAAGCAGAAAAGGAGTTAAGTTCATCACTAAGCAACCTATGGGGCTAGATTTGTGATTATGGAAAAGGAGATGTACTAGTAGGTTCAATTTTGTTAGAGTCTATAAAAATTATATTTTGGTTAAGTTGTGGGAAGCTTTCTTGGAAATTTCTTAAATTACTTAACATATTTGTATTTAGTAATATTAACTTATGATTTATATGTAGTAAATACAGCAACAACAAACACAGCTAATCCATCAGCAACAATCAATAAACATAGTCAATCCATCATCAACAAATAGAGAGAAGAATAGAAATTTATCAATAGAGGGTGGGCTATCAAATTGGCAATTTCTTCAGGTACTGTCACAAACATTTTTTGAAAAACTAATGCCAATGCTCCTTCCATAGCCAATCGCCTTTTACGTTCAAAAGTCAACTCTGTCTCTAAACTTTGGAATCTCACCAACACCTCATTATAACTAGGGCTATCGAATGTCATGCCACTGAATTGTTAAAAAGCTTTGCTAAACAAATTTGAAGGGGATGGTCCAAAGCCCAAACCTCAAACCCATCTAGAGTGCACTTTCCCAAAAATCGTTGTCATGGCATTATCCGGTGACATGGCCTGAGATTGCAATAAAGGGTCTTGGAACAAGATCTCCTCAATTTGCTTTTGCAAAAGTAGAACATCCACTTCATTAACATGTTTGGGAATGTGTAATCCTATAACATAAAACATGAAGCAAGGACTAACCCCTTTCTCTTTTGCCTATTTCATTAACATAAGTGCCATTTGGTTTCTTATGAACGTGAAACCATAGATCTGTTCTTCCTATCGAACAGCCTAGTTCTTCAGTCTGCATAAGAATATATATCAATTTAGATGATATATCTCAACTTAGATAATGTATCAGTACTTAAATAAGAAGGAATGGAAGAAAACTAATTCAACTTTTTTTCCTAACAAAGCTTTTGGTGCCAGTTATGTGTGGAATAAGTTGCTTTTGGCAATTTGGTGCATTTTTCCTACACATAGCCTACGAGAAGAAGGAATCATTATTATCAACATTTGCATCTACATTTTAATTAAATAGTGCACTTACAATAGACATTACCTTATACTTTTCATCGTTATTACCTTACACTTTTCCTCATTGTTCTTGTCAACAAAAGTCTAATCCTGAGGAACCCCATCCATAACCTTTTCATACATTTCCTCCAAAGTCAAGGAGGAATCATTAAACTCATGTCATATCCTACCCTTAAAGTCCCTCCACTTTCTACTCAGGTTCTTAAGTGTCTAACTCCTTGCAATAGGATTTGACATGTCAAAGTGAAACCTTGACTTCAAAGAATAAATGAAACGACCTTGTTAGTTTATATAATGAGTATGATGTCAAATACAAATAAAATGCACATTTTTTTTTACTACCTTGATTTCTTTATCGAATATTTCATCCTTCCAAGCTTTGGGCAAATTTCTCCAATTGGCATAAGTGATCGGGAGGTTAACAAGCTCAGAAGCCAACTGTCCTAGAATCTGCTTAAAAATACCGGCAACATCTTTCATCTGTGCACCATAGTCATAAAAGGGAATGACTATCTTCTGGTTCTATAATTCTCATACATTAGTAGTCTTCACATCCACCATCTTAGGATCTATTTTATAAATAAATGTTTAATTAGTGTTATTAGAAATAGTAAATACTATCCATCAACAACACACTTTCCTATAATTGTGATTCTCTAGTGGCCTCTAGGTGGTGGATGATTTGCCGATGGTTGTTGGGCTCCTTCATCATCAACTACCCATTACTGACATGGTGGGATGATGAAGAATTCATTCATGCCCCAGGTTGGGTTGGTGGAAGAAGCTTAGTAATGTGAAGTTGCAGAGGAGTGGAATGAGCATGTGATGAAGATTGTGGTAGATCATGCAATGTGGGGCATGATTTGCTTTGGTTTCTACTCCTTTTTTTTTTTTTCTGTGGCATAGTAGCAAAAAATTTAACAACAAAAGTTAAAGACTTTAAAAAGGCAAGCAGACATATAATTATGGCAAGTAGTAAAATTAAAATTAAATATAACTAATGATCAACATTTAATATTGAAATAAATGAATAGAATAAACAAATGCAGTGCCT
>JANHAO010013375.1:0-15895 GCA_026873985.1 Saraca asoca
AAAGAAACTCGGTCGACTGACATATAGAACATACGTAACAAACATAGGCATCTAAATCTACATATAGAAAGCGAATTCTCAGTCAATACAACATTAAATCCCAAAATAACATAAAAAATCATATAGTACAAGACATGCACCAAGAAAACAGGAAAAGAAAAGCAACTGAGACTAGCACTGTACATCTTATCTCAATGAAGAGCTTTCGCCTGGAGAATCGCAACTTACCTGGAGTCTTTCTGTGACAAACGCGAGGGCCGACGCGGTGGAGAGAGATCGAGCCGAGCGCTACACAGGCTTTGCTAGGGTTAGGGTATTTCGGGGAAGAGAAGAGAGGATACGGGGGGAGGGGTGAGAGACTGAGAGTCTGAGTGCGCGTTTAGACTTTAGGTGGGTGGGAAATTCCAATAATACCCTTAGTTTGATTAAAAGAGTTCAGGGGTATTTTAGTTTTTTCATAAATCAGGGCGAGGATCAGGGCTGGTAGTATTCTCCCTGACCCTAACCCCAAAATTTTTTCAGGTATTTTTTTCCCCGAACCTCGTCCCCGATCCCCGCACAGTGTCCCCGATACCCGCCCCGATCGGGGATTCCCCGATGGATCCCCGCCCAACCCCACCCCATTGCCAATCCTAGGTGTGCTTGAGCAGTATCTTACATGAGCTAGGTTTGGAGCGAACTGATCTTGAGGTCACGCTGCGGCTGCGGGCAGTGGATCATTCAGGGATTGGGCATGCCATTTGCTTTGTCCATCTACCCTCGGTGGGGGGCACGAAATGTTTCTCTAGACACCCGTCTCCTCGATTCCATATTCGATGTAATTATTACTATGCATAGTACACGTGGTTTGGTTTTTAATGCCGATACTCACTGGTCCGTTAGATCGTGGGTCACCTGAAGCGTTTTTGAATATGACAGTTGGAATTTTCAAAATAAAGCCGGGAAAGCCCCCTTTTTTCATTATTCATTGATAACGTACACCTTTCTTCTCTCTTCCATTCCGAAGATCATTCGCCCTTTCTTTTTCGATCTTTTCCTTGTTCTCCAGTTTCATCAAGTCAAGACTTTGATTACCAACTTTCTACGTTTTCCTACTTCTCAGGCAGCCAACAAGGTACATTTCTATCTTCATTACAGCATTTTGCGCTTTTTGTCTTGTTATCAGATTCTATTGGTTAACATTTTAGGTCCTTAGGTGACGGAGAAATTCCTTAGCTTTTGAGTGCTTCCAGCCTAGCGTCTGGAGCCTTTGTTTATGCTCTGTGGGTCTAGGTGGTCTGGGGTAGTAGCTATTTCCTTTTAAGGTTGAATAGCGACCTGATTATTTTTTTCTTCTTTTTGTAGATGTCTCAGCCCCATAGACATCGCCGCCACCTAATAGTTTGCAAGGATACCAAATCTGAAGGGAGCAAGGGTATGCCTCGCGTCGTTAGGGATACGGTCTCCCATAGTGGTGAGGTCGCTAGTGGCTCCATGGCCGGTGCTGGGGCCGAAGGAATCTGGTGGTGTTTCTTCTTTCAAACATTTTCCTTCTAGTGTGGAGCCCAAGGAAATGAAGGGTATCGTGGAGGCGTACTTCCTCCCCAGAGGTTGTTGCATGATGGTCCTGTCTTCCACTGATCACATCGTGCATCCCCCAAAGAGGTTTGTAACTATTAACGTTCATCACCTTAATGCGGGCTTGCATTTCCCAGTCCCTTCATACATAATCGATTTCTTGAACGAATTGGGACTCGCGCCAGTGCAATTAACCACAAACGCATACTCCTCTCTAACCTCCCTCGCACCAATCCATCTTCAGAACGGCCTCCCTCCTCCTAGTTCGAAGGTTCTCTGCTTTCTTTATAGCATCAAGGGCATTGGAAAGTAGGAGGGCTTTCACTATCTTTCACCTCGCCCTTCACCGTACAAGAAATCACTGCCTCAAGGGGAGGCTCGAGGGAAATCTAATACGAGTCCATATAAGACCCGTTAGTTTTATGTGTCCTGCTTGTCGTTGCGTCGTCTTCATTATCTTTCTTTTGTGCCGAATCCTGGTGATCGAACTGGGGAGGATGCCAAATTTTAAACACTTTTATCTTGACTTAAGTTTAACATTTTGCTATGTTTCCTGCAAAGGGAGTTCAGAAGGAAAGACCAGAGATGAACGTAGCAGAGAACAAGATTCTGGATCAAATTTCAGCTTCTGCCGACTCCTCTAACACAACAAGGTTCAATGAGGAACTTCTGTAGGCTTACAGTCTTTCTCCTGCACTTGGCATCGAGCTCATTGATAGTTCACATGATATCGGGTCCGCGGGACAAAGGAAATTCCCCCGGTGAACTTTGGTGATTAGGCAATCATGGGTCGCGTTAACCTTATCGCGCCTCTTCGTAGGCCCAAACGGTGTGCTCCTTCTACTTTCGCGCGTGCTGATTGCCCTATTTCTTCTGCGGTCGCTTCGATACCTGTTCAAGCTGGCCCGTCTCCCTCTTCTATGGCTACTCCTATGCTAACACAACCTACCCCTCCTTTCAGTCTGTCGATAGCGGAGGAGACCCTGCTCCTTCCAGGCCTTGCTTCTCAATTATGAGTGATCGAGGGAGAGATGGTGAGGTCTCCGCAGCACAAAGACAAGGCTTCTACCGAACCTTCTTCAAAGAGACAGAGGGTCGACAAAGGGAATGGGGTCGCTACTGACTAGGCGGCACAGCTCAAGGACACCTTGAGGCAAACAATTGAAGGATTGGGGGCTAAGACCCTGGCCCTTTATAATATTATTCATGACAATGTGGGTTAGATTATTGGAGCCAATGTGGCGTCTTTAGAAGACGATGAGATTCGGGGTAGCATCTTGATGGAGGTCTTGACTAGCCACTGCTTGTTGGTTCGTACTATATTCTATTTTATTATTATCGCTATTATTTTTGTGTTCCCCCTGGTCTTTATTCGCTTTTAACCTCTTTGTTGCTTTTTCCAGGGAGCCCTAGAGGCTATCAAGCAGAGGGATGAGTGTCTAAGCTGGGAGGAGGAAAAGCGTCAGCTCGAGGCCGGCCTTGCTGCGGCTTCCAACGAGGCGACAAAGTTGAAAAAGAAGCTAGAGGACGCCGAAGCCCAACTCCAAGGAGCCAATACAATGACAAAATGGGCTGAGGAATCTCTTGCACGTGAGGTGGCTGAGTTCGCTTTAAAGCTCTGTGAAGCCTATGACGAGCTTCAGAGGAGTAAGGAAGACATACTTGCTTTGACACGGGGGGTCGAGAGTTTCCAGAACCGACTCGGATCCCCCTAGGAAAGGACCAATCGTGCTGTGGAGAGGGCAGAACGAGCTGAAGAAGTGACGAAACGAGCTGAGGAAGCTTCCAAGCACACTAAAGAGAGGGCTATGCATGTTGAAGTGGAGGCTGTCAAAGTGAAAGAGGAGGCTTCCGCTTTGGTTGAGCAGGCTCGGGAGGCCGCGGTTGCCTATACCACTGATAGTTTTATGTATACCCTGTGGTTAAACCACCTAGATCTCGACTTTTCTTTCTTTGGCGGGAGATTATGGACATTATCCAGGGCTTTGTCGAGGGCACTGAGATGGTTCCTCCTTTAAGTGCTGAGCTGGTTCCTCCTTCAAGTGCTGAGATGGTTGATGGCTCTTTAGGTGCTAATGTGGTGTAAGCTGAAATTGCTTTGCCCGTGGAGGGGCTAACTGTGGAGAGGTCGAAAGAACAAATCGTAGAAAATCGGCCCACGACGCTCTCGAGCCCCCCAGGCACTTAGGACCTTACCGCCCTATGGTCTTTTTTATCATAGCATTTTCTTGTTATTTCGTTATTTCTTTAATTTGTAATCGGAACATTTCGCTGTGACTTTCATTTTGCAAAGACCTTCTTCTTTTTCTTGCTTCTTCTCTCTTATTTTTTTTATGCATTGTTGTTGGATGATCCATTTTTTTGAGACACAGGTGCTATCCTTTATAAGTAACAAAAATTATTCCGAGAAGAGCATAACAGGAATGCAATTTAATTCAAAACCTTGATAGGTAATTATAGTTTTGAGAAAGTCAAACATAGTTTATTGATAATATGGCTGGAGATGCTCGGCGTTCCAAGCTCGAGGAAACTCTATTCCTTCGACGTTTGCTAAGCGGTATCCTCCAGCCTTTAGTCTTTCTTTTATGATGTACGAACCTTCCCAGTTCGGGCCCAATGTTCCTTCTCTGGGGTCGTGGCCTCCGGGCTGAATGAGGTGTAAGACGAGGTCTCCCAGTTTGAAGTTTCGAGCATGCACCTTTGATTAAAATATTGCGCAACCCTTTGTCTGTAGGTCACGATTCTTAGGCACGCCTCATCTTTTTTTTCCTCAACGAGGTCAAGACTAGTAGCAAGTAGTTGGTCATTTTCCTCAATATTGAAAGTAATCCTTCAATGCGAGGCTACTTCGAATTCTACTAGCAGCATCGCCTCAGTTCCATAGACCATTGAGAAAAGGGTCTCTCCAGTGGTACTGCAGGCTGTAGTGTGGTAAGCGTATAAGACTTTTGGTAGTTCGTTTACCCATGCTTCTTTCCTTGCTTCCAGCTTCTTCTTTAAGATTTGCTTGATGATTTTATTCACTGCTTCCACTTGCTCATTGGTCTGTGGATGGTCCACGGATGAAAAGCTTTTCAGGATTCCAAGGTTATCGCAAAATTGAATGAACTGCTCACTCATAAACTGGGTCCCATTATTGGACACTATTTGTTGGGGGACACCAAAGTGGCAGATGATGTTATTCCAAATGAACCTTTCGATCTAAGAAGAAGAAATTTGGGCTAATTCCTTTGCTTTTTTGGTAAAATAATCCATCGTTACTACAGCATATTTACAGTTCCCGTGACCCGCAGGGAGGGGTCCTATCAGTTCGATCCCCCATATCATGAATGGCCATGGGCTGATCATTTGTTAGAGGCAGTCTGGGGGAGCTCGGGGAATGGTAGTGAACCTTTGGCATTTGTCGCACCTCCGGACAAGGTCAACTGCATCTTGCTTCATGGTTGGCCAAAAGAAACCCTGCTAGAGGACCTTCTGAGCTAATGATAACCCTCCAGCGTGGTTCCCGCAATGTCCAGCATGTATCTCTTTCAAAATGAGATTGCGGTCGGGGCCGTCAATACATCGGAGAAGTGGGGCTGAAAGGCCCTTTTGGTAAAGTACACCGTCTAAGATGCAGTATTTAGCTGCTTGGAACCGCATGCGACGTGCCTCTAACTTATTTTTCGGGAGCTTGCCATGTCATATGTAGTTCAGAATGGGGTTCATCCATGAGCTATGTGCCATAAAAATTGACATCGTCGTTGCCTTATGCTCGATGCTATGTAGTGGAAGGATTTCTACAGGTATGGCGCCTACAAATTCCGTATCTTTTGCTGTGGCTAGCCGGGCCAAGGCATCCGCGTGTGTGTTCTGAGCTCGAGGGACTTGGCTGATCTCGAACCTTGAGAATTCGTGAAGTAATTCTTGGGCTCTCCATAGATAGACAATCATCCTGGGTCCATTTGCTTGATATTCTCCCTTTATGTGGAAGACGATTAGTTAAGAATCGCTAAAGATTCTCAGGTTTTCAGCTCGCACCTCTTTTATGAGGTGAAGTCCTGCGAGGAGTGCTTCGTACTCTACTTCGTTGTTGGTGGCTTGGAATTTGAGCCTCAAAGTGCAAGGGATTTTGTATTTTTTCAGACTGAATAACAAGATTCTGGCCCTTGCCCTACGTTCGCAAGAGGAACCATTTGTGTAAAGTTCCCACCACAGTTCTTCAGGGGTTCTTGCTTCTTCTGCCTTAGGCCCGGTGAATTCAGTAACGAAGTCGGCTAGGGCCTGCCCCTTGATTGTCGATCTTGATTTATAATGGATGTCGAATTAGGCTAGCTTGATTGCTTATTTAAGCAAACGACCTGAAGCATCCGCCTTTTGGAGGGTAGATCTCAACGGATACCGAGTTGGGACCTCGATGGAGTGGGCTTAGAAGTAAGGCTGTAACTTTCTTGACGCGATGACAAGGCCATAAATTACCCTCTCCATAGGAGAGTAGTTCTCTTCAGCGCTTACTAGTCTTTTGCTCATGTAGTAAACGGGAAATTATACTTCATTCTCCTTCGGACAAGAGTCGCGCTAATCGCATGTTGTGACACTCCCAAATAAAGGATCAGCTTATCACCCTCTTGGGGTTTAGATAGGAGTAAGTCTCTACCCAAATATTCTTTCAGCTGTATGAAGGCGGCCTCACATTCTTTTGTCCATTCAAAGTGCCTTGCTTTCCGTAAAGCTTCAAAGAAAGGTAAGCACCTATCCGTAGCTTTGGAAATAAATCGGCTGAGAGCCGTGACCCGACCGGTCAAAGTTTGGACATTTTTAATTCCGCTTGGCAACCTTATGTCAATTAGCGCTCTAATCTTCTCGGGATTTGCTTCTATGCCACTTTCATTTACCATGAACCCGAGAAACTTTCCAGAAGCTACTCCAAACATGTATTTGAGAGGATTTAGCTTCATCCGATATTTTTGTAGGATCCGGAACATTTCCTCTAGGTTGCTTATGTGGTCTGGGACCTTCCTGGACTTCACGAGCATGTCATCCACATAGACTTCTATAGTTTCTCAATTTGGTCTTTAAACATTGCATTAACTAGTCGTTGATAGGTTGCCTCGGCATTTTTGAGTTCGAAAGGCATCACCTTATAGCAATACAACCCTCGGTCTATGATGAACGATGTGTGCTCCTCATCCTAAGGTTCCATGGGTATTTGATTATACCCAGAATACGCATCCATGAAGCTGAGGAGTTAGTGTCCGGCCATTGCGTCGACGAGTTGGTCAATCCTTGGTAGGAGAAAACTGTCTTTCAGGTAAGCTTTGTTCAGGTCTGTGAAATCGATGCATTTCCTCCATCTCCCGTCTTTCTTTCTTACCAGGACGGGGTTAGCTATCCAAATAGGGTAGCGGGCCTTTCGGATGAATTTGTTCAATAGTAACTTGTCCACTTCCTCTTTCAATGCGCGAGAATGTGACATAGTCAGAGGTCTCCTTTTTTGCTTGACCGATTGCTGGTGAGGGTCAACGTTCAACTTATGTGACGCAATTTTGGGGTCGATCCCTACCATATCCTCGTGACTCCAAGCAAAGACATCCAGATTCGCCTTAAGAAAATTTATCAACCGGTCTTTCATGTCTAAGGGCAGACTTTTTCCCAACTTGAGGCGTCTCTGGTCATTTACTTCATCGACTCTGATCTCCTCGATTTTTTCGATCGACCCGGTCTCTCTGTCCATTTCCCAGTCACAGGGGTCGAGGTCAAGGCTGACTTCAATTGAGTTCAGGGCACGGGGCTCTTCATGAGGAGTTTTCGCCATTCTTTTGCCTTTCTCTCCGAGCTTAATGGCATCCTCATAACACCGCCAGGCCGTGTACTGCTTACTCCGCACGCATCTGACCCCACTCGAAGTGGGGAATCGGATTGTCAAGGTTCTAGTGGATATGACCAGATCTAGATCATTCATCGCTGGTCATCCTAGGACTATGTTATAGGCTGAGGGGCAATCCACAACCAGGAAATCCGCTAAAATGGTCGATTGACGATCCTTATCCCCTAAAGTAATGGGAAGCCTGACTAGCTCTATAGGAAATACTGCATCTCTGGTGAAACCAAAAAGGGGATCGAGCGATGATTCGAGGTTGCTTTGAGTCAGTTCCATCTGATTAAAACACTTTTTATACATGACGTTAACTGAGCTACTAGTATCCAGCATGATCCTCCACATTTCGACGTTGCCAACCTTGGCCCTGATGACTATAGCGTTGTTATGGGGAGATTGGACTCCCCGTTCATCATCATCTACAAAGGTCATACATCTAGGAATCGCCTTTGCTTTCTTGGCAGGTCTGCTAGACTCACAACCCATGGACAAAACATAGCTCGCATTCCGTACATACCTTTCTCATGAGCTTCACGAAGTTCCCGCTATGTGCAGTCCCCCGTGAATGGTGTATATGGTTCTGACCACTACCGCTTGTTCTGGTTCGATGCTGGGAAGTGGCCATGTTGTGTTCTATGGAGATCGTTGGCTTGACGATCGTACCACATATTCTTTTAGGCGGCCTCTACGGATGAGATCCTCAATCACATCTTTAAGATATTTGCATTTTGAGGTGGTGTGTCCTATATCATTATGATAGACACAGAACCTATTTGGATCTCTATACTTCGGGGGGGTCACCAGTGGTCTGGGTCGTCCGAAGTTTTCCTTATGTTTTTCCAGAACATATATCCTTTCCGGGGTGTCGGATAGGATACTGTAGTTACTATAGCGACCTTAGGGCTCAAGTCGCCTTATTCTTGCTCTTTTCGTAGGCTGAACGCCGGCGTGTTGACCTGAGCCACTCCGCTTCTGTCACGACTGCTTCTTTTTCTATCTTTGCTGGGAACTGAACTACTAGGTTCGTTCTTTTGTCCATATCCCTTTGAACTAAAGGTTTCTTCCCAATGAATTTCTTTCGCAGCTCGCTCGTAGAACTCTCTTAAGTTCTTTACAGGGGATTTGTATATGCTTTCATACAATTTTCCATCCCTGTGCAGTCCCATCGAGATCACCGTCAGGATGCTGTCATCAAAAGGACTTTCTACATTACTAATTTTGCATCGGAATTTGGTAATATAGTCCTTCAGCGACTCGTCCTTCCTTTGAAATATCATAGCCAGATGGCAAGATGGCACAAGCTGCTTCTTAAGGGCCCCGTATTGATCAATGAATTTATTTTGACACTCTTCCAAGCTATTAATGCTCCAAGCCGGGAGACTCTTGAACCATGCCCACAGTACGTCCCCAAGAGTAGCCGGAAAGACTCTGCATTTAACCAGGGAATTGCTGGCCTGGAGGTCCATTTGTATGTTAAAAGTGTCCAGATGATCGTATGGGTCACCTCTTCCGTCGTATGGTGGGATGGTTAGGACTTTGAAGCGTTGAGGAAGTGGTTCCGTTTCGATCTCTTTGGAAAGCGGGGTTTTTTCCTCGTAGTAACCTGATTGGTCTTGGGTCGAAGGGCACTTTTCCAATCTTCGCACCCTCTGCATTAGCTCTTCGATCATTTGTTCTTAGGCCTCGGATCGCTAGCCTTTGCCATTATCATGGCCCATATTTGAGCCTTCGGTAGGGTGTGAGCTTTTAGCTCGCTGGTTCCCCTTATCCCTGTGAGCTCATCGACCTTCCGTTTCAGGTTACGAGCTGGAGGAGTGATTCGTACCAGCTCTCCAGGCTCCCTCCCTGGCTGGTTGTTGCCTTTGTGTTAATGCCTCTGCTTGCGGTTGTGGGGCTGCTTTCGTGACGAGGGCAGCCCCACCCTACTCTCGGGCTCTTTGAGTACACGCCTGGGTTAACGCCTCGACATCATCAGCAAGTCTTTTTACCGTACTTTCGAGTGCTTCGTGGCGCTGACGCAAGGCTTGCACACTGTCGGCCTCTGGGAGGGTGGACGAGGCGCTTGCTAGGATCGGATATTCTTCTCCGAGTACGTCCCACCGATGTTCTCCACGACCATTTGGTTGGTTAGTTGTAATGCTTGAACTCCTGGTCACTCTTCCTCTTGCCATCGTATTTGATCAGTGAAGGATGTGAAAGCAGTTTAGTCCCACCGGACGTGCCAAAATGTTGATGGTCGATTTTGATAACCAATCAACTGGAGGTTCTAAGGACCAAATTGCTATATAGTTGTGTAGAAAATAATGAATAAAGAGGATATTCGGAGAGAAAAGGAAAGAGATCAGGCAAATATTTTATTGTAATTCGGCCGAAGTCCAAGGATGACTCCTACGTCCACGGTAGTTGTATTAATTTTGTATTCTTTGGTATACAAATACATGAAAAATCTAGCAGAGTATTTTTTTCTCTGTGTCTTTTCTTTATGGTTTCCCATCCCATTTTATACATGCGGGGAGGGTTACAATTCGTAATTCATCAATCTAAAACTATGATTACATTCATACTATTCATTAAATGTTAGACATCAGGCAATAAATATTAGGAAAATCACTGTCAGACTTTGGGGATTGTTTAGCGGGTTGGTAGAGTGCTTAAACTGCATTTGTCAGATGTTTGGCCGTTTTCATTGATGTGGGGGAGAGCTCGCTGCCCCCCTACTGCTCGAAGTCCGTGGGTATTGTGTCGTGCGACTTGTCGCGTAGTTCCCTAGCGATCTTGGTTGAATTGGGTTGTGCCCTTTTTATTTTATTTCACCTCCTGATTCTTTTGGGCTTGGACTGACCCTCCTTTACCCAATTCGGGTAATATCCACAACAATAACTTTTTGCAATTGGTTTTAAATATTAATACATTTTCAACGAAATGAAGCGAAAATGGGAGGTTTTTGACGTGGCTACCAGAACTTAAACTTCAAGTGGAATTAAAGCAATTCAGTTTCGGAGGAGATTTGGATTAATCGGATTTATATTAATCTTCGGGAGGTGGCAATTGGTCGTTGGAAAAGACAACTTACAAAAGGATGAAGTTTGAATTAGCAATTCAATTCCTTTTTCTTGGTTCTACATATTCTACCCAGAAAAAGAAAAAAAAATGTATTTGTTGATTGAATTCTTTCCTCTTTGTTCAAAAACACAATTAGGTGTGTTTTTTTCCTTTCTTTTTTCTGGTTCCTTTTGTCTTTCCATTTTGTTCGATTATAAAAATTAAAAGAAACTAGATATTTAGGGTCTGTTTGGTGATTTATTTTTTTGTTTTGAAAAATAATTTTTTTATTTTTTTATTTTATAAAAATAAAAAAATTTGTTTGATAAATTATTTTAAAAAATTATTTTTAAAAATTATTTTATAAAAATATAACTGAAAAAATATTTTTTAAAAAACACCATTTAGGTATTTTCCTTATTTTTATGCAAAATTATTTTTAGATTTTTTAAAAAACAAGGAGAACACTTGTATTTATTAATGGTAAAATTGTAAATAATACTAAATATATTTTAATTTTTTTAAAAAAATAAAAAAAATACTTATTCTTAAAATTTACATTCAAACAAATTTTTTATTCTTTTATTCTAAAAAATAATTTTTAGAATTATTTTTAAAAAATAATAAAATAAAAATACTTGAAAATATTACCAAACAGACCCTTAAATTTTCTAGAAAAGATGGCCTTGAAGACTACCTAATGATTCCATGTAAAGGAATATGAACTTGAATAATAAATTAAAATCAAGTATGATAAACAAATAAGTGAACCTGTTGAAATAGTTAATATAGAAAAATCAATTAAAAAAGACATATTATGTAAGTGAGTTAAATGATAGTGTATTCTAGAAATAATGTAAGTTGGTTAAATTTATTATAAAATATATTTAAAGATATGATCAATGAAAAAAATTCATAAATAGATTTTCTTCCTCCAATTGTAATTGGGAGTTCTGCACATGCAGAAAAAACTTTTCAAATATAACAACACTTGTAATGTTTATCAGTATTATGATATCCTTTTCTACTACTCCTTTTTCTCTACATTTTTATGAATTTTTTGATTTTCTAACATAACCATTAAATAACAATTAAATAACACGCATTCAATTAAGAGGTTAGATCTTGTAGGTGGAAAATTAATGGTCCAGATTTGTGTTGATGACATTAAAAAAAAAAAGGGAAAAGGCAATTATACCATATAATCTCCCATGACTATGTAGAAAGTAATGCTCATTTTCATTTACATGGTAATTGGTGGCACAGTTGGCCACATCTAAAAGTGAGTCAATGAATATGGTAATTTGTGGCAAGCTTAACCAAATCCGAAAGTGAGTTAATGAATATAAGAATATATTTTTATTTTTCTTTTTTTTATACAACACTAAAATAAGATTACTACAAGTGATTAAATCTCATTTTCTTTTTTATTAAAAAGAATTAATACCATCTTATATACAAAGATATAATGACATTTGGTATTTTCTATAAATGATTATAAGAATATTTAATATTATGTTGAAAATATTAAAGTGATATTTTCCTCACATTGAATGAATATGTACTTTATTTTATTATATAAATGTAGCTTATCCTTAATTTTAAAAAATAATAAAAAATTGACTATATAATTTCATATAATTTACTCTTTAAAAAAAAATACTAAACTTATACAATTAGGTGTAGATATATTAAATAAGTATTAAAATTTCATTTCAATTATAAAATTCATACGTGACTTATGCCTTACTCTCCCATCACAATGCCTCATGTTGATAACTCCGCATTACATCTACCGAAAAGAAAAAAAAAAGGATTTTAACTTAACAACACATAAATAGAAATTTATACATGAAATTTTAATTAAAAATTAATCAGCAAATAAAAAGTTTCAAACATATGTAAACATAATTTCCTAAGTAAAAAGGATAAATATTTATTTTTTTAATTTGAAACTAATTGACTTGTACTCTAAAAATGATATTTGATAAAAAAGGTGTTTGATAAATAACTTTTTTATTAACTTTTAACTGATTTAAGATGTCTTAGCTATTAAGTTATTTTAAGTGCTTAGTAAATAATTATTTAAAATTTTTTTTAATTAATTGTTAGACATTTAAGGTACAAAAAAATATCATTATTTCTGATCAATTTGATTTTTGAGACCCTTACTTTTAATACACAAAAAAACTTTTATAAGAAATATGTATTAAATATATTTTATGATAATTTTTTTAATTTTCTTATATGTATTAAATATATTATTTAATTATTTATCTATTTTTTTCACTATTAATTTATAAGAAATAATAACATGAATAATAATAATAATCTTATTTTTATTTAAGATTATTTATTTTTATAAAAAGTTATAATTTATAACTATTTGTTTCTGAAGAAAAAATTTAATAAATAATATATTATAACTAATTATTTCTTAAAAATATAATAAATAATAAATTATAATTATTTATTTAAAATAAAAATTTATAAATATAATAAATTATAATAACTTTTTAAAAAATCTCATAAATAATATTTTAAAATTTAAAATATTATTAAATAAATAATAAAATATATCTATATCTTTATATATCATTTTATATTTAAATAATTAATAATAAATATTTGATTTTATCAAATAAAATACTGTTGAAATCAATTAATATAATAAATTATTAATTTACAGTTAATGTACTGATTGTAAATTTGTAAAAAGAAAAAAAAATTATGCAGGCATCAATGCAAAGAGTCTGGGACCCATGTTGATCCGTAGTCCGTACTCAGTTCTGACTTTAGTGTACTCGTCTGCATGCGAAATTATCAATCGACAACGTCCTGAGTGAATGATATTTCGGTGACTAAATCATCACAATTTCTTTCTATCATCAATTTCCTGCTTTTTGTCGGAAACCAGGCAGTCAGACAAGGTTTCATTTTTCAGTAAATGATTGTTTGGTGATCTAAAACATTTTTTTTCTTCTAATTTTTGTCTTAGTGGAACCTTAAATAAAGTTTGTTTCCGACATTGATCGCAGGAATTCATCATCTCTAATCAAGAACTGGTACAACAGATATGGGTTTTTTGATAACGACGCTAATTTTTGTAGTAGTTGGGATAATTGCTTCCCTTTGTACCAGAATTTGCCGCAATAGAGGACCTTCTGCCAATTTGTATGCTTCAATTTTTCTATCCTTATAGCTTCCCTTCTGCTTCTTTTTTAATTGGATTTTTTTTCATGTTTTCAATGTATTGATACTGATTTTAGCAATCACCAACTGATACATTGGCTGATTTAGAGTATTTTACTCAGAATTAGAGCGCAACCACCCTGTTAGCTGTTTTATAATATCATTGAAGTCGCCCAATAATTAATGTTCTTATTTAGATATAAAGATGTTTTTCATAAAATTCGGTTATTCTCTATAATTTTTATTCTGGGGGGCATTAAAGAGGTTGTATCATGGGGGCATGCTAATTTGGAGCAATAAGAAAAGGACTTTAGAGTTTTGGGATCTTGTTATGCCTTTGAAAGGATTACTCACTCATCATAATATTACAAGTGTATATTCTAGCATGGCAAAGCCAGTTACTGCTTAAGTGAGACCCTTTTGCGTGTTAAACTTGTAAGGTTTCAAATCTAAAGCCACTAGAACCATTGCACCAAGAAGGGCACTACAGCTACAGCTTACTGATTCCTCTATGCTTGTATCTTTATAATTTTGCATCTTTGAAGGACTGATATTACATTTAGAAACTTAACAGATGTGTCTTGCATAATGTTTCCATACTTCTTCATGTGATTCAAAATTTGGAACTTATAGTTGCTATGGTCATGAGATATTTATCCCAACTTTTTTTTTTTTTTAATGATTCATCACAATCACAATTAAATTTTAATTAGTAAAACTCAATTGATGCTGGTTAATTTTTGTCTTTACCAAACTCAATTGAGTATGTAATAATTAAATATTTAATTATGTAATAATTAGATAAATGTTTCTTTTGAAATGGCAGTATGTATAATGAACATGTAATAATTAAATACTTAGTTTGAACAGAACATGTAATGAATAAATACAAAATTTGAACGAAGCATAATTAGATTACTTTTTCCTGACTCAAACAAAAAGTTGGGATGAATTTTGTATTTAATATTACATAGTTTGAACGAAGCATCAGTTTTAAATGTTTCTTTTGGTCTGAAAAGGAAACATTTATTTCTGATTTTCTCATTGAATTGTTCTGTCTCCTCCTCAGAGTATTGGCCTCTGTATGATACTTTCATTATTCTCATTTGCATATTGCTTGCTGGTGTCTGTCCTTTTACAGATTTCACCTCACTTTGGTAATTACCGCGACGGAATGCTGCTGGATGATGTCAGTGGATATTTCTTTTGCATTATTTTTTTTTAGTTTGTATCAAGTGAGAATGGGAACTGGAACATGTCCATGTGCACCAGGTTTATTTTCCCTGATAAGTAATTGATAAAAAAAGAAGGAAAATTTATGAAAGAGAAATATTTGCACTGTAAAATAGCCCGTAGTTGAGTTGATTACGCCTGGGCATATGTAGGCCTAGATGCAATTCTTCTGCTGTGAATTGGGATATTCTTCTACCTTGTTTCACATGGAAATAAGAATATGCGACTAGAACTTTTCATGCTTGATGTGCATAATTCCTGAAACTTATTATGTGATGCGTAAATTTATTTCGTAAGTGCACGATGTAACTGTAACTAGTACTGACGAATATGGGTCGAGTCCCACAAGAATTTCTATACCAGCTACTAGAGTTTTACAATCTAAGTTGCCTAAATCAAATAAAAGTGCTGCAAATAATAAAGAAAATAATAAAAGGAAACAATAATAAATGAATAAACTAAATTCAATTATTAAAAAATCTAGGATTAGGATTTATCACAATTATGATTTTTCTACAACTAATGTAAATTCTTTCCTATTATAATTGCTTGGATTATTGAGAATAGTTTAGCCTACATTTATTACTAGCCTCTTTCGAGGTCTAATAATAGTATTTACTCTCAACCTAAAAGCCTATTTTCGTGGTTTAGATCAATTTAAATCCTTTAAGGTCTATGCTAACCAAATTCAAATCCTAAAAAAGTCTTATCTACTTTCGTGATTAAAATCTCTTAATTCAACTGTTGAATTTCGATGATAATCTTCTCCTTTCGATACTTCAACTATCTACCTAAGATTAGACAAAATACTGACTACATATTTTATTAAACTACAACTGCAAGCACGCAACAGTTAAATTAATTAATATCAGGCAATTATAAAAGCAAATCATTCAATAACAATAGAAATCATAATTGGACTATTCCCGATCCTAAATAAGAATCTACTCAGACATAATGAAAATAAAGATCAAATTCATTAATGTAAAGAACTGCATAATGTTTAACAAACTG
>JANHAO010013376.1:0-15875 GCA_026873985.1 Saraca asoca
CACATGACTTCTTCCTAAGCTTCTTCCTAATGCAATTGTGCTTCAAACTCTTACTTTCATCCATCTTTCCAAGCCTTTTTAATCATGTAAAAAGAAAAATAAAAGACACAGTAGTACCAAAGAACAAAGGCACAAAACTATGATAAAAAGAATAGCAAAACCACAAATTAATAACAAATTGAGAGGTAATAACCAATATAATAATAGGCATTTTGCTCGTTTATCATATGGTACAACCAACTCTTTCACAGTCCTTTAGTTGAATACCATATTTGCCATGTTTGAATGAAGAGATGAAGTTTTAGAAGCTAGATGCACTAGAATTTTGGAATCAAGGATGGAAGGTTCTGAAGTTGTAGTAGGGTGCTAAAAGAGTCCTGCTTGATGTATGCCCTCCCTTCTCAATTCCTACAAAGTTCTTTCAATCTCTACATCATATATTAGCTTAGAAATATAAAAGGATCAAGTCATACAATGATAGGCCAATTAGGGAAGTAAAAACTAAATTAAATTGAATTGGAAAAAAAGTAGAAAATAATTCAAAAATTAATAATAAATTGAAAATTCATAGAAGATGATGGAATTTGGCAAAAAGTGGGAGGGGATCACAGCATTGCTTTGAGTTTTTCTTAGAAGACCCAAAAATGGTGACTTACCAAATTTGAGTACCTAACTCCACAAAACATTTTACCACCCAATCCTTTTAAAAAAACCAAAAAATTAGGGAACTTGGGCAAAAATAGGGGAGAAAATAAGGAATATGGCCTAAAATTAAATCCTAATACTACTGCTACTATCCTAATAATATGTACAACTATAAACACAAAGAATTCAATCAGCCAATCCTTAGCAACGACACCAAAATTTGACAACTATCGAAGGTGGTAAAAAATAATATTGAACTACCTAATCTAGCTAGTAGCAAAAGTAAGTCCAGGTCATGTCCACAATGTGCTAATAGTATAATAAAATGGGGGGTAGGATACTAAATAGACTCGAAATTAAATCAAACAAATAGAATGAATGCAAAATAGAATCAAAATTGAAAGGAAATCAAATGAAAATTGCTCAATCCAATGGACTCCTACAACTATTCCATTGACTGAACTTGTGGCGACCTTGCTATTATATTGTAGTTTACATAAATCATAGCATAGAATATGGATAGTTAAGTCTAGCATGAGCTTGGGATTAGGTTGGAAAATCTTAATCATTCTTGCATGACTTACATTTGATCATAACCTTGATATCTTCTTTGATTTTGGCCCTTTGAACCTTTTTCTAGGTTAACTGGGTTACAGGTCCTCAAATTTTTTCCATAAGTTTAGGCACTTATAAGGGGGCTATATGAAATATGTATTTATTGAACAAGCAAAATCCCAGCACTGATTGCTTTGATGTTATTTAGTCTCAAAAAGGCTTTTAGAGAATTTTTAAAGATCTCTAAGTGGCTTTTTGAAAAGTTGGAAAATGATATTTTTCTAAAATTCATCATGTTGAAATAAAGCTCAAAAACTAAATTTTTATGCTTTAGAATTTTCATTTTTTTTGATATTTTATTTGAATCCAAATAGATGGTATTTCCCTATTTACATTTACTTAAATAACATGAATGAAAATAAGGTGCAGTAGTTTGAATCATCTAGGCAAAAATTGAGTGGGCCTAACTACTATAAATACCCATCTAACTCATTTTTCTTAAAAAAAAAAAAATCAGACCCTTCAAGGCTATTTTTTCTCCTCTTCTCCTTCCTTTCATACTAGATCAAAGTTTCTTGATTTCTTTCAAATTTCTTTAAAACTTCTTGGTATTTTCTCTCATTTTAGCATGAATCTTGCCATTGAAATAGAGAACTTGAGGTGTACTTGGAGAAAACTCTTGGAAAGGGTTGAGTAGGAAACCTTAGTGCAAAATCTTTGTTCTTCTCTTTTTAAAAGGTAATCTCAAGACTCAATTACTAGTTTACAAGTTAGAATAGTTTATATTAGTTAATGGGTAGCAATAATTTCAATTTTTTTAAGTTAATGCTTAAAGTGTGAGTTAGGAATTTTATGATAGGATGAGATTCTTGTTAAAACTAGTTTCCCTATTGTTAATGGTGGATTTTGATTACACTTAAATTCGGCCAATGGAGGGGGGTTCTTTTGGGACCCAAGCTATTTCTTGATTGTTTGGAGAGGTGAATAACAAGAGATGGTAGGGGGAGGAAAAAGGAGAAGGAGTAAGGTACGGGAGTTTAATGTGGTTTGGCTAAATCTGGACGGCACCAGACCCTACGTCCACAAAGATGTTTTATTAACCTAAAGGAGTTTTTACAAAGTTTTGGCTATGGTTTCTAGTAGAGTTTCTGCTGGTATTCTGTTACTTACTTACTTTTCTCCCTCCCTTTTACAATGGTCCTAGCCCCTTATTTATAGAAGCATGGAGGGGTACAAATGGAACTAAATAAATTATACATCTATTACATCAAATATTAAATGTACAAGACTGCATAAAGCACTAAAAACTGGCTTTTGTAGGTTACTTTTTGTTCATGAGACCCAATAGTAGTATTTTGCAAAATGGTGGTGCAAGTTATTTGCTGGCCTTATGCTCGACCTTAGTGAGCTTCTGGCTGGGTAAGACTTCATCTTAGTGAGCTGGAGCTCATGCACTGAGACTATTGCTGGTTCGTGACCTCAAGCTCATTTAGCCAGCGAGCTCAGGTCCTTAGCAAGCTAGGGACTCCTTACACAATGACCTCATGATCTACCATGCTTGTTTCTTTCATCAAACATGACTCCTTTTGGGCTTTTGCTAGCCTCCTTTATAATGCTAGATTCTACTGATAACATTAGCCCCTCAAATTTTAGTTCGCTTCACGGATTGGGAGTTAGACTTCTGCTAGCAAAAGCTCATTCTACTATGATATACCATACCTTTGGCCTTTTTCTCATGCACTCGTTTCCCTTTGCGAGGTGTGACTTCAGTGAACTGGGACCGTATGAAACTTAAAAGGCCATATGGATAAGTTTCTGTTGTTGGATCCTTATTCAGCCCATTCCAGCTTAAGAACTGAAAGATATTTTTAATCTCAGCCATGGATGATTATGTATTCAAAGTCTTTTGGGTCAGCCTGTCATTTCATTTTTCCAGACAATACACGTTTTGTGGTCATTAGTGCACCAGCCTCATTTTGTTTCAAGTCATTAAATGAGAGTGGTTAGGGGGTTCCTTCCGGACTCTTTGGTAAGACCGGGCTAAGTCTGTTTAAAGCATGGGTAGTCCTCTTCTTCCTTCAAAGAATGACTAAATGGAAGTTTCAGATAAGCCTCTTGATTTTCTAACATTCCGCCTTATGGGTGAGGCATGTATGGTCTACTACATAAGAAGCTTCGAAGATAATACTTCTCTGATATGCGGAGAGATCTCATATAGATCTTGGATTATGTCCTCATGGTTGTGAGGTTTCTCCTTTTCAACCATTTTGGTGAGCTTTTTCTAGACTTCCCAATCTTAAGAGCAAAGATGAGGAGGAGCTTGCTACTGAGGAAGGGAGTTAGAAAAAGAAAGTTGGGGACTTAAGTGAACTCGTGATTCTCCAGTCGGTAAGGGTTCATCTCTCAGTGGTTAGCCCTTTGATTGGTGGGAGCTTTCCCTTGTACGGCATTCTTTCTTCTGGATGAACTGGCCATAGCTTACTTTAACTTGTATTTTGATTCTTTTTGATGTAAATGTAGCTTACTGAGGCTTTTTAATGAATAAAATTTCCTTCTTTTTTCTTCAAGCATTTGGCTATTTGTCCTACAATTCTTAGATGATAAGCATTAATTTTGCACATAAAAATAACTTAATAGCAAATCAGCAATGCTTCTTAATCAAGAAATAAGCTTGGGCTAAGTATATTGAACGTGACCAATGTATAAGTAGGCCACATGGCACTAAGGCATCTGGTCACGTGAGAGCTACAAAATTTTTGGTTGCATGAGAGTTGTGAAATTTTGATCGCATGGGAGTTATGAAATTTAGGTCGCATGCATATGGTGGCTAAGAAAGTTGCTCATATGCATGGTAAGATCACTGTGTGCATACGGTGGCTAAATAAGTGGCTCGCATGCACGAGCTTTAAGTTACACACATGTGGTAGCTAAGAAAGTTGCTCACATGTATGATAAGATCGCAACATATGGTGGCTAAGAAAGTAGCTTGTACATGTGGCAAGGTCACTACACGCACATGGTGGCTAAGAAAGTGGCTCATATGCGCGAGCTTAAGATCACATGCACATGGTGGCTAAGCAAGTTGCTCATATGCATGGTAAGATCATAATGTATGGTGGCCAAGAAAGTGGCTCATACATGTGGCAAGGTTGCTACACACACAGTGGCTAAGAAAGTGGCTCGTATGCACGAGCTTAAGATCATAGGCACACGGTGGCTAAGAAAGTGGCTCATATGCATGGTAAGATCGTTGCATACATGCGATGGCTAAGAAAGTTGCTCACATGCATGAGCTTTAAGTTGCACACATGCGATGGCTAAGAAACCGGCTCGTACGTGCGGCAAGGTCGTTGCATGCACACGGTGACTAAAAAAGTGGTTCATATGCATGGTAAGATTGCATTGTACGGTGGCTAAGAAAATGGCTCGTACGTGTGACAAGGTCGCTGCACACACACAGTGGCTAAGAAAGTTGCTCGCATGCACAAGCTTTAGATCGCATGAAAGCTACAAAAACTTAATTGCATGAAAGCTACGAATACTTAATCACATGAATGCAATACCAAGAAGTAAGCCATGATAGTGTGACGCCTTGCTGGTGGCATTAATGTGACGCTCAATCGTAACTTAAGACTCAGTTCGCAAAGTGTGCACTTTTTAGGATCTTGACACCAAGTCAAATGTTTTCCAGAATTTTTAGAAGAATCTACATGGACCAACCTACATGAAATTTAGGCCACTTTCGCATATCATATTACAAGTTAAATATATGGTTCTCACTATAGTCGGTTGCTCCTGCTTGGGGCCCCACTGAGGCCAGGAAAGCTACTGTGCTGCAAGCTGTAATACATACTCCCTGAAGCACCCTATTTTAATTAAGTCTTCGATTGCATCTCTTAGGGCTCGATAATCTAAAGTGTTATGCCCCACTTCATTGTGATATGCATAGAACTTGTTTGTATTTCTGCCTACACGAGGTGTCCACAAGGGAGCGAGAGTCCTCGAAGTCCTTTCTACTCCTTTTTGCTACATAAATCCTATTAGGAGTATCTGATAAGATGTTGTAGTACTTATGATGAACCAATTGCTATGGTCGCTCAACCTTGGCCTTCTTCATGAGCCAGGGGTTGGAGCCACTCTTTGCATACTTATAACTATTCCTCCTCTTACTTTGGCCTGGGCTATCCAGTTTGGGCTTCTTTGCATCAAATGTCTCCTCCCACCTAATTTGCTTGGTAGCTTAATCGTAGAACTCTCCTAGGTCTGCTACTGGGGATTTGTATATACTTTTATATAGCTTGCCATCTTTGCGGAGCCCAGTAGATATTACTGTCAAAATGCTATTGTCAGATGGGCTCTTTACATTGTTGATCTCCTGCCTAAATCAAGCAATGTAGTCTTTCAAAGACTCATGCTTGTGCTGAAAGATTGTAGCAAGATGATAAGGGGCATGAGCTACCTCTTTAGCGCCCTGTAGTGGTTAAGAAATTTTTGCTGTCATTCCTCCCAACTATTAATACTATAGGCTAGGAGGTTCCTGAACCAGGCTTGGGGGCGTTTCCCATTGTGATGGGAAAGACATGGCACTAAATTAGAGGATTACTTGTTCGAAGATCCATCTGATCATTAAACATGTCCAAGTGATTACGTGAGATGCTGTCTCTATTATACAACGGGAATGCAGGAATTTTGAGCTTCTGAGGGAGGGGCTCCATTTCAATCTTCTTGGAAAAGGGAGTTCGTTCCTTGGTGTGACTTTGGTCACCTCGAGCTCGAGGGTGTGCCTCTAGTTACTTCACCCTTTGGAATAACTCTTCCACTAACAATGGTAATCCTTCAAATTTCTAGTTGGAAACTTGGTGACTTCTTGTATCCTCTTCATCGTGTGGATGACGACCTGAAACATGCTTGCAACTAGTTATATTTGAAGTTTTAGCTCGTTGCTATTATGAGACATTTTCAGGTGTAATGACTTCGGCTTGTCTTTGCACACCTTGAGTCTGTGCTTGGGCTAGCATTTGGAATGCTTCACTCAGCCTCCTCATCAAACCCTCAAATGCTTTCTATCACTAGCACCATGTTTGGGCTTCATTGATCTCAAGGACAGTAATAGCAGGGTGGTGATGAACTGGGAAAGCCAAATCATTAGTAATTCTAGCGATAGAGGAGCTTGGAGTATGACTTTCCAACTAATTATTAGGAGGCACCAGACTTCTTGGGGGCTTTTCCTCTAGCCATTATGGCTACACAAGAGATAGACCTAGAAAACCAAAATAACAAGAAGACAGACAAGTCCCACTAGGCATGCCAAAATGTTGACGGTGGATTTCAATTACACCTAAATCTAGCCAACAGAGGGGGTTCTTTCAGGACCCAAGTTGTTTCCCAATTGTTTGAGGAGGTGAATAATGAGAGACAGCAGGAGGAGGAAGAAGGAAAAGGCATGAGGCGTGGGAGTTTAACATGGTTTGGCTAAATTTGGACAGCACTGGACCCTACGTCCACGGAGATGTTTTATTAACCTGAAGAAGTTTTTACAGAGTTTGGCTATGGTTTCTGGTAGAGTTTCTATTAGTATTTTGTTACTTACTTTTCTCCCTCCCTTTTACAATGGTCCTAGCCCCCCATTTATAGAAGCATTGAGGGGTATAAATGGAACTAAATAAACTGTACATCTGTTACATCAAATATTAAATATACAAGACTGCATAGAGCACTGAAAATCGGCTTCTGCAGGTTACTTTTTGCACGTGGGACCCGATGGCCGTATTTTGCAAAATGGTGGTGCAATTTGTTTGCTGGCCTTATGCTTGACCTTAGCGAGCTTCTAGCTGGGTAAGACTTCGTCCTAGTGAGTTAGAGCTCGTGCACTGAGACTGCTGCTAGTTTGTGACCTCAAGCTCGTTTAGCCAGCAAGCTCGTGTCCTTAGCGAGTTGGGGACTCCCTGTATAATGACCTCATGATCTACTGTGCTCATTTCTTCCATCAAACATGACTCCTTCTGGGCTTTTGCCAGCCTACTTTGTAGTGCCAGATTCTACTAATAACACCTATGATTTAGTTTATAGATTGTGTTAATTTGGTACTTGTAGGTCATCAGGAAACTTCACCTATAAGCTAAGCTCAAAGTGGGACAAGGAGGAGTAGAGCCATCTTGTGCTAATAGTAATAGTGAGTAGATAATGTGCATTTCACAAGTTCCTTTCATGCTTTCCAATCCTTCTAATAGTTTTGACATCCTTGTTATTAAACTCTATTTTCATTCCAATGACTATGAAATAAACTTGAGAATGGATTTTGTGGTTTTTCTATGCTAGAAGAAACTTATGTATCTTTGGGACAAACTTGTTTAACATCTTGTTTAGCCATGTTGAGAAAGAAAATGTTATAATGAATTGAAACCTATTTCTTGAAATATTTGCTAGATGATTTTAAGTAAGAATTTTTAGACATGGTAAGATGATACCATGAGCATGAGAAAAAGTGAGTGAGTGTTTTTTAATATTGAACAAATGAAGATTATTTGAAACTTGATTGAATTTTGGCTGCACAAGAATGTTAAAGTTATACTTTATGAAAATACTTTTCCTTATTCTTGTTGTTTCATTGATTCATAAATTGTTTTATAGGAGGATGCCTAGTTAGAATAGTATAGTTTGGTCCACCAGGTAGAAGTTAAAGCTAGAAAAGGTCATACTGGGAAAGGCAGTGCTTAGAGTCTAGTGTGAAGGTCACAAGAGGTGACAGTAAGTTCAAGTAAGCTATGTGCTTGCCCAATTGGTTAGTTTTCCCAAGTGAATTGAGTGCTCAATAGTTAATTCTAGCTTGGAACCTCCCAAGAAAGATTTACTATGTTTTGAACAAAATATTTTCTTGACTTATCACATATACTTTTGGACTTATAAATGTTTATTGTTATCTTATCTTCTATTTTCTTAAAGTTATTTACTTATATTATTATTAGTGATAACCCAGTCTTGAAATTGAATATGATTTTGATGAAAAGCTCATGCCCTCATTTGTCACAATTTCGTTAGAATGCATGTTACCTATTCACCGAGTTTTATGACTCACTTTTATTTTTCTTTTAAAACCCTTTTCAGATTCAGGAGTAGTTTTAAGTCCCTCATCTTTGGCATCATAGTTGAAGATTGCCATGCTTGGTGAGCTTCACACCTTGTTCATGTGATCCATCTATTTTGTTAATGTTTATACATATATAAGTTGACTCTAGATGTACTCTATGCACTACAGATATGATCTCTCGCTTTTACTATAATAGGGAAAAACTTTTGAAAAGTTTGCAAAAGATATGACTTTTGAATGATGTTAAGTAGATTTGTAAGTTATGAGAGATGAGAAGGTTTGAGTTTGGACAGTTGACACATGTTGTGGCTATGTTTGTGCTTATTATTTTCCTAAAAATCTTTTGAATAAGTTTTATCATTAATGTAGTAAGACATAAACTAGTTATAGTTTAAAGGATGGCATGGCCAATATTCTCCTTTTGTTCCTAGGTCATGAGCTAGTCACAACCCCTAAAGTCAGGTCGTGACAAATCCTTGACACTAACATTTCATTCCCATTTTCACCATTTAGCCAAGGAATTAATTAAGCCTTAGCACCTAATTAAACCTTGTTGATTTCTCCCTAAACTAGTCAACCAAGCCCAACACTCAATTGACACTTATTATTAAATCAATTAAAGCCTAGCATCCTAACCAATTTACCAATAGCATTAAGTCCTTAAAACACTAAGTCTAATTAACTAAATTACCCTAGCAATAACCCAATCAATTACCCTTAATTCTTTAGGAGAATTGACCCACCCTAATAGCTCATCAAGACCTTATTGCTACCTCACAATCAAACAGTCACAAATAATAAGATTGCTTATGAAAGTTTAGCTAGCATTAAACCACTTTGGATAATTAATTAATGGGCCCCTTAATCAACCATCCACAACAATTTGAAATAGTAAGAATAAAGAATTATGAGAATCAAGATAGGAATAAACTAACAATTAAACCAAGTCTTACAATCAATAATAGAAATGGTGTAGAATTCCCTTAGATTGAGAGAAAAATTTAGCTACACATTGATTACAAAAATAAAAGGAAAATAGAAAACCTATAAATGGAGTCTTGCTCTAGTAGAGCTCCTCTCCTCCAAAGTTCAAAGACAATTTAGAAATGAGTAAAAAGATACTACACCAAAGGCTCTGCTAGTTATTTAAAAGTTTAATGCACTACCTCTAAGTTGGGCTATGGTTTGTAGATGAAAAGGGCCTTATTGGACATGGCAATTTTTAGATGAAATGTAGCTCTATCACTTAGCTTCCCACTGGCTTTAACTTTGCATTAAAATTCGATTTCTAGCTCAAGTTATGGGCTAAACACCAAGATAAACTTTCTAAGTAGTCAACTCGTAACAGATTCAAACACTCAAGTTAACAGTCAGGTAATCAAATTAAAACAATGCAGTTTGCCCTCAAGCCCTTCATGAAAGATGTTGGGGTGTATCTTAGCTATCCTATAAGCTTAAGTTTCCACTAAAATGACTTTTGGAGCTCTACTTATGATGAAAACACTAGGTTGGGCTTTGGATCTCAATACTACACTCTACTCCAGGTTCCAGGCTATATTTCACCTTTAGAACATTTGAACTGGGTTTTGGGCTCTTCATGAGATTTTTATTTCTTTCTCTTAACTTTCCAAGGACATAAAAATCACCTAAAAATGAGGTTCAAAACTCTAGATATGCCTAAATCCTAAAACAATCCAAATTAATGTAAATTTATGGAATGAATTCAATTTAGCAAAAAACTTAGGAAATCACAAAACCCATCCCAGGTGTCCAATTAGGCACATAAACATGACAAAAGGCCAAGTATAAAGAAATATAAATTGTATTCTTCATCACCCTCAGCTCTCTCCTCACTCAAAAGTTTTCTCCATTCTTGCTACGAGGAAGCTTCATTTTCTTGTGAATTTCAAGTGAATAGGTAATCTTCCTCTTGTGATTTCAAATTTTCCTTCTGATACATGTTGATCATTGAGTAACTTTGGTATTTTTATTTTAAGCCCAAGTCTTCCATTTTTAATCAAGCTCATCCTTTCTAAGGTGAGTACTATTTCTACAAATTTCACTTTGGTAGTCTTTTAAGTCACCAATTAAACCTCATATAGTTTGGGTAAATAGAATGGTCTTTTATTCAACTAAACATTCAAATAAACTTGTAAGAAAGAACATGCAACATGATTAAGTTTTGGAATATGGATATTTTTGGATAGATATGCTTGAGTTGCTCTTTGCATGTTTGAAACCTCAAAAGAAGAAGCAAAAATCTCTTTTTGAAAGGTAGGGTATGTTTTGGCCATAAAGAAGAAAATTAGGGAGATGCTTTAGTTACTTTTAGTGCTAATGAGGTTGTGGCATAAAAATGCATCTAAAAATGAATTTGCATGTTAAATAATTTTAGAATGAAAAACCCATTCTCTGATGGTTAGTTTCAACCATTGTGAGAGAAAATAGTGAATATGATAGCTAAAATTTAAACTAGTTTGAGATTATAGATAAGTATGGACTTGCATGTTAAATTTGTGAATAAAAAAGTCCTATACTTTAGGTGGTTATGAATGTTTCATGTATTTAGTGGATTGTATGATTGAAAATTAGGAACTTGTATAGAGGCATGGTTCGGCCTAAGCGAAATTGCATGTGGAAATTATTGCTTGAATATTGCATCACATAATTGATTTTGTATGCTTTATATGAAACCTTATAGAGCCCACAAATACAATCTTGCATGTATGAATCAGGAAAATCTAAGAAATATGGGGATGAATGGCTTGGCCACTTGACGGAAAAATCCATGATTTAGGTGATTATAAATGCTAAATGGACTTGTTATGTTAAAATTTACATGTTGCAAGCCCAATCCATGAATATTGGACCATGTGTGAACTATTTTATAATGGGTCACTAACTTATTTGTATTTTGTGAAAGAGAAAAATTTTCCCTTGGGGGCCTATTATGAGAGCCCAAAGAAGGCTAAGTGTTTCCTGGTTCCTTGTTTAAAATGCATGGTAGAGTAAATATGGACTTATGTCATTTATGGTAAGGTATTGTGAAAGGGATCTATCTATTGGACTTAAAATAGCTCTATGAGTTATTATTATCAAATAAATGTGAATGGACATATTAACTAAGTGCATATTAGAAGTCCACAATATTGGGCTTGGAAAAACATGAATTTAAACCTAAAACTTGAATTTAAGAAATATGAAATTGAATAGCTTAAATGGCAAACAAATTGGATGAAATAAAGTCCAATGTATAAAGTGGCATATGTTTTGGCCTAAAGGCTTAAATGTCAAAGAATTAGACAAAATAAATACATTGTTTGCTCATGTATATGTTTTGGCCAAGCACTTAAAGAGTGGATTATGTTTGTCTTAAATTTGTTATTTATGTCAAGGCTCCAAAGACCTTGTATATAAAATTGTGATGAAATGAGAAATCAATAAAAATGTGATCACATATGATGAAATATACCCATATTGGAAATAGGGGAAGGCCATGAACATGACAAAAGAAATGGGGGCGATATAAATATATGTAAGCATGTGCACTATAGAAATTTGAGGAAAGATATATAAGATTAGCCCCGAAGAAATAAGGAGAAGAAAGGCAGATAAGATTAACCTAAAAGAAATAAGACAAAAAAAACATATGTTTGAATATGCATATGTTATTGTGGTGTTTACTATTTCTGTTTTGATTTATTAGCTTAAATTATCATAAGCGAAAGACTACATATATGTGTACTATCGTATGACGCACATGAGTGATTATATATATATGCAGACGAATGTAGGGATGAGTATATGACCGGGTATATGAATGTATGAATGAGCACATACGAGTAAGCAAATGTGTGTGTATAGATAGGTGAATGAGTATACATCAACATATGAATAGAGTAAGAATAAGAATGAATATGAAAATGAATATAATAATGCATGAAGATATTAGTATATATGTGTTTTATGTAAGAATAAAAGTATACAAATAAGAGTAGAAACATGCATGAACCACTTGTGCGTAAACAATTTATACTAAACATGCGCATGTTTCTAAATTATAACTAAGAAGTAATATGTGAGAAACATGAAATTGCAGTTTACTAACATGGGTACAAGTGAGTAAAGTATGGTAGGGATAAAACACTCAACATTATAAGAATTACTATAGTACTTTTGTATGGAGTTTATCTACAAAATTTATATGATCTATCCTCGTTGTTGTAAATATTTTTAGATATTGTACATTTTTCTCAAGATATTATTATATAAAGATACTTTGATAACAATTATAACTCATCTCATGGGAACAGTTCACATATACTTTTGATACTTCCTATTTATGGACTTGCGTAGAAATTGGGTTGTGTATAATGTCAAAGCAGAATGCATAGTGGGACTCGACATACAAGTCATGATTGAATAAGGTTATTTTGATAAGATGAGTCATTCATTGAATTGGTTTATTAAGGGTTTAGGGTTCACTCTAATTTTTAAGATTTAAGCATATTTTGATTATTTTATAAAATTCTATTCATGACTTTTTGGATTTGTTACCCTTGGATGGATCATGAAAGCATCTTTGAAATGGATAATTTATTAGACTTCAAAAATTATGTGTTTTATCATATTTTAAGTTCATGTAATATTATTAGTTCTCGTTTTTATATTCACAACAAAAAATTATAAACATTAGAATAATAGAAAAATGAAGTTGGCTAAGTTAATTTATAATTTAATAAGATCCTAGACTAGTTAAGAAGGACTTTAGGTGGGGTCTCACAAAAATAGTGTAGAAAACTAAAATAAACAAATACTTATAAAAATATTTATTTTTTAAATTCTAAACTAATCTAGGAAATTAAACCTTTCCCTAAATTATAAAAAATCAAAACCCTAAAACTATAAATAATAAACCTTAAACCATAAACATTAAATCCTTGAACTATAAATTATAAATCATAAAACCTAACACAAAAAAGTCTAAAAGCAAATAAATAAATAACCTATCTAATTTTTTAAAATCAAATCAATTTTTAAAAGTTGGATTGATTTTTTTAGATTTTCGTCAATTCAAATCGACTCAAATAGATTTGACTACAAAAATAATTTTTGTAGTTAACTTGAATTAGATGGTACAATGATAAGTAATTCAACGAGTCGGACCACTAGTTTGAACTAACCTCATCCTTATTATCTTGAATGCCTTGGTTAATGTCATGGCAAAATATATATATATATATATATATATATAATATTGATGTGACAAAAACAAGGACAATTTAAGAAATAGTTTGGGAAGGGGAATAAATCAAGAATTAAGAAAGTCATTAGGGATAATCTAGTTAAAAAAAATCCTGAATTCTAAAGGCACCCGAATTGATAGGCACATTTGGAATAGAGAAATATTTCTAATTCTATCTCAATATTATCTTCTATTGTATCATGACAAATTAGAAAATTTTTCTTTTAATTTCAATATTAAAATATTTATTTATTAAAATATAATAAAAGGTAATACTGATATTATGATAAAATTAAAAATATTTCCATCTCCGAGTGTCTCCTGTAAGGAAGGAAAAATTTCTAGAATTCCAATTTTTTATAAAAAAAAAAAAATCATAAAAGACCACAAACTCGAAATACATCCCGCAGCATTAATTACACATTTTTATTTTATAGGGGTGTGGCTCTGATTCAAGTCTTCAACTCAAGTCTCGTGTGGCTGTGTAAAGCACGCTGAAGCGAACATCACAGGGCAGAGTGTTGGTGGGAGGATGATGTCAGGAGGAGTAGGAGGAGGGGAAGGAGGAAGATCATCGGCAACAACGTCAACATCGTCGTCATGGGCACCCACAACGTCGGTGTCGGCATCAGGAAAGAGGATTCATAGGGAAATGGTGGAGCTCAACACTGATCCTCCCCCCGATTGCTCTGCTGGCCCCAAGGGTGATAATCTCTACCATTGGGTTGCAACCATTATTGGTCCTCCAGGTCTCCTTCATTTCCTACCTTATGTCCACTTCCTCAATTAGTCGCTTTATGTAATTTATTTAATTTTAAGCTATCTTTTCTTGCCTAGTATATCCAATCCAGTTCCCACTTCCTTCACCCAGTTCACCCAGTTCCATGGCAGCTAAAAAAATAAAACTTTTCTGGCAATTTTGAAATATGGTTTCTTAAAAAAAAATTGTTTTATTTATTTGTTTATTTTTTTATGTTTGTTAAAATAGATGTTCTGATTAGTTAAATATGGAACGTTTCTTAATATACAATAATTTATAGAAATATTGATTTCTCAACATTGTAAAAGTTAATCACTACTCCAAAATTTCAGTAATGGTGAAGATTATGGCTTGACGGTTCATAGTTTGAACTTTGATCGATTGAAAAGTATTTTGGACTTTTTTTAAAAAAAAAAAAAAAAAATCTGCTTGAGGTCTAATGGCATGCTATATTCTGTAATTTAGATGATACTTGACTTGCATTCTCCATCTAGCTCTGTGTGATTCAAATGACACAAGATTTCTTCTATGAACACTGGATGTTAATCCTTCCATTTTTGGCCTTAGATTATGGTGAAAATCGAGCTTAGACGAGTGTTGTATATCCAATTAAGGAAGACAGCATACAATAAGAATCAGTCTGTGCCCCTTTACTACTTTATGTTCACTCATTTAGTCTGTGTTCTGTTTGTTACGTGGGTGTAGTTGTTGTAGTACTTAAGTTTGTTATCCCAGATTTAGGATCATCAGGACTTGATGTTTATTATAAACCATGCACATCTTGGTGATGCATTTTCTGTGTTCTTGCTTTTGATTCTTTCATTTAGTTTCAGTATAAACTCAGAACTCAACTCAGACATGTCTCCGACTCCCAATGGCTAATGTACATGGTTGGTGGCATTTTTGCATACTTAATTAGTTTGGCGACTCTTATTTTATGCATGGCTTTTGTCCTTTGGCAGCCTTGTATGCAAGGATCTATTGGTGAAATTCGGAGGCCTATTTGGCAGGCCAAGTATTTAAACAGATGATACTGTACTTGTGCCATGTCAAAAGGCATATGCACAGATAAGAACCAAATTGACTGATCAGTAATACTGTGCCCAATAAAGTATCAAACCAATTGGATTTCTTGTGAAGGGGATGGTGAGGTTCAAATAAATTGAGAACTTAGATGGTCCATTTTTTAGTTAACAAGTAATATACTATCCTCCTGGCTCAGCTTTCATCAACCAGAAAACTATGATTGGTGGTATCAGCTTTAAAATGCCCTAACTTGTCAAAAACACTCCTTTCTATTGGACAGAAATTATACTTATGCTGTGAGACACCAGTGCATGAACAAGGTCGAAATTCATTTGATATTGATAAGGCTTAGCCAATTAGATATTCTGTGTCTAATGAATGATCTTCAAAGTTTTTGTGTTTTTTCATTCCTTTTTATGGATTGTCTCCCATGAGTAGGTTGATTCTTGCTTGGATGGATAATATGTACTAATGTGATCTAACTAACTTTTGTATTTCAGAACATAGTAGTGGAAAGTGAGTTTCAGTAAGCCACAAGTTGAATTAGCCTGAGCTGG
>JANHAO010013377.1:0-15876 GCA_026873985.1 Saraca asoca
TAATCAACAATGGATCTTGGTAAGCTACTGCTTTTCCTTCTGCATCATCATTTCCATCTCTAGCTGCTTCTTCACAGTTCGTTTGATTTGACATTCAGATTCATTTTCTCATGTCACTGCACATGATTATGTATTGATTGGAATCTTTGAGAGTGTTTTTTAGACCTTTTTATTTTGAATTCAGTTCAATTACGAATGAGCTATGTCCAGTTGATTATAAGAGTATTAACAAGAAAAAAAAAGTAAGTTAAGAGGGCTGGCAACGAAATACATTGGGTAAAAAGACGTGGGATTTAATGGTAGATCTAAGGTTCTATAAAACCCTAGAATTTTGACAAGTCTTGTGATCATGAGACGAAGATGTTTCAAGATTTCATCTAGATGAGCTTCTATGTTTTTTCTTCAATTATACAGAATTTTTTTTCTTTCTATGTATCTAAATTGCAAATTTAATTTCCTTTGCATATTATATTCATTTAATTATTGAAGTTCTGAGTGCTTATTCTACGATGCTATTTGATTTAAGGTTTATTAATTAAGTTTATCCTTGAGTGAATTGGATCACTGTTAATCTAGTAGATTTGTAGGCATCACTCGGTAGTGTTAGCTAGCATTAACCATCGTAATGAGTGATTTTACTGCTTTACTTCTTTTCTTAAGTTTTGGGCTGTAACAAAGTGTAGTAATGAAATTGCCAGATTTTTCTTGGTGGCCAAGGCTTCAAATGTTAGATACATTGTTAGTCTGAGAGGGGCGGATCCAGAATATATTATTTATTTCCTTTTAGTTTGTTAGTTTGAGTAACAATAAGACCACCCATCTAAAAAAAAAAACACCCCCATTTTCACAAATTTTAGGGGGCACTGTGTCTTTTTAGCCATTTTTATGGGGTCATTATGTGCTTCTACTTTTAAATACATATACACACTAAAAGTATCTCAGTTAATGCCCGCCCTTTTGGTCAACATAAATCCACCATTGAGTCTGAACAACTAGTGTATTATGTTGTCCAAACATTTTCTGTTCATTTAAATGCCTGGGTTAGGATGTTAGTTGTAGTGATTAGTGATTACTTTGGAATTCAATGCATGTCAGCATCCCTGGTGAGACGGGCAGGAGCAGGATAGTTAAGAATTGGAGCATGGGGGATTGAGTGGGGGAACAAACACAGCCAAAGAGGTGGGCTGGTCTTCTGGTTAGAACCAGGGAAACAGAAGAAGTTTCTTCTTGTATTATAATAAAACTGAACTCCCTTGTTACGGCCTTACATCCCCTCTATATAGGGTAAAATACTTAACTATTAAGAAGCTTAGATGTGACTAAATCTTAACCCTTAAAGAACTTAAACTGCTTAAACTAGTTCAAGGTTAAGAAACCTGTCAAAATGCTCCTAGGTATTAAAATAACCTTTTAAAATTCTAGTTCTACCTTAAGAAACCTAAAACAGCCTAAACATAACTAAATGAAATTACTAAAATATACCCAATGGAAATTATATTAAAAATCAATACATAACACTGTTTGACCCTTTTTTTGTCCTACATCACTTGGCATTTTCTATTTAGAGTTCTTTACTAGAGATTTCTGTGCCTGAACAAATTTTGTAAAAAGTTTTACACTGTTTTGTTCTGCTAAGATAGGGTTTCTTTTTGGATACTCATATGTAGTGTAATCTAGAATTGGGCTGTTCTAACAGAGATTCGGTTATGGGGGGAGGTTTGGTGACAGATACTTATTAAGAGTAGCTTATTTAGGATGGATGGAATAAAAGGGAGGTGTGTCATCCTACAGCAATTGAGGTAGATGCTGTAGTGTTATGTTATCTCAGAATTATGCATTGGTATTGTTTTTATGGGCTTGTGTACTCAACATCTATATGCTGCTGCCTTGAATCCTTGATGAATGCTTCTATTAGACTCTGAGCTTGTGTTTAGCATGTCTGTGACTGTGAGTTGGTTTGTTTGTGCTACCCATGCTTCATTGAAGTTATTTTCTTGATTATTGCTTTAGGGTTCAATCATATGCTTTTTCCCAGGGTTTTGTTCCATCTCGACATTCTGTTGGTAAATGTTTAGTAGATCTGTTTGTTGAAATGGGACATCTAAAGATGCAAATGCAAACCGTTATCAATGCAATAGAGGAGGAATCTGAGCAATTGGATGCTGAATATCCTAACAAAACTGCTGTTGCATGCATGATCAATGCCGAAATTTGTGCTGTTTTGGCTGTCATGCGAAGAAATGCGAGATGGGCAGTCCTTTATACATCTGATGATGACCAGTTGGAGCACCCCCTTGTTCAATCTTTGAAAGCATTAAGGAGTAAAATCTTTTTGTGGAAGAACCAGTGGCATGCTATCAACCCTGCCTTGTATCTCCAACCTTTTTTAGAAGTGATTAAATAAGATGAAACTGGTGCACCAGTTACTGGTGTTGCTTTGTCGTCAGTCTATAAGGTCTTAACTCTGGATGTAATTGATCAAAACACCATTAATGTTGGGGATGCCATGCACTTGGTTGTTGATGTTGTTACAAGTTGCAAATTTGAGGTGACTGATACTGGATCAGTAGAAGTGGTGTTAATGAAGATATTACAAGTTCTTCTTGCATGTGTGAAAAGCAAAGCATCTCTAATGCTGAGGAACCAACATATTAACACTATAGTAGATACTTGTTTACATATCATTTGTCAAGTAGGGACCAAAAGTGAGTTGTTGCAGCATATGGCATGCTACACAATGCATGAGCTTGTCAGGTGTATTTATTCTCACCTTCAAGATGTTGACAATACAGAAAATGCATTGATAAATGGAAGCACTACTTTAAAACAAAAGGTATAAGATTTATGCTGTATATCTCTATTTTGGTTGCAATTTCGTGTGATTACTGTGTCAGTTACCAGGAGTGGAAGTAATTGAAATTTGAAAGGAAAATTGGAGAGGAGAACATTGGTATTTATGCTATTGCTGCTTTGCTATTGTTTGTTAGTCCCAAGTTACATGAAGTTAAATCATTGGAAAGGAAATCGTCCTTACTGCTCTAGTCTCTGCTTGCACTATTGTTAATTTTGTATGTACAATTTCCATTTTTCCTAACAAATTTTATGCCACTGATCTTGGGGTGTTAAACATAATCAGTAGTTTTTGGCCAGCTGATAGCCTACAATGAACTTCACAATCCCCACTTCCTCCCACCCCAATAAATAGACAAGAAAATAGAAGGGAAGAATTTTCGCACTGTGTATGTTTAGTTGCTGATTATGGGTGGAGAGTTTGTCTCTGTGGACAATTACAAATATTTCTATGCTTATGGTCAAATGCACACTTCAAAAGGGAATGTGTTAATTTCCCTGCCTGAAGTTACAGTTTTACTGTTGCAAATTTTAGTTTTGAGTTTCAATACATGCATAAATGAGCATTTGTACTTGTTGATGGTTTTTGCAGACTGTTGAGCTAAATAATCGGCATGTTTTTGCAAGTAGACAATTGGAGAATGGGAGCCTGAGTTCTGCATATCATAGTCAATCATTATCTGCAAACGATTCTTCCAGTGTTGCAACTTTTGTGATGACAGCTCTAATAGATCAAAAGACAGCTATTTCTAGTCATGGCAATGGGACTGATCTACATGAGCCGCATCTCATGAATGAACCATATGGGGTTCCCTGCATGGTCATAATATTTCATTTCTTGACTTCTTCGTTAAATGATGTCGAACACACTGGAATGAGTCCTAGATCAAACACAGTAGCATTTGATGAAGATGTGTCTCTCTTTGCCTTAACTTTGATTAATTCTGCTATAGAGTTCAGTGGGCCTTCCATTTGCTGTCACCCAAGATTGCTGAGCTTAATTCAGGTGAATTGTTCCATAATCTTATGGAATTCGTTTTGTCATTGAGTCCCCTTGTACTTTCAATGGTTTGTAGCATTGTTCTCAACCTCTATCACCATCTCCGAACTGAACTCAAATTACAACTCGAAGCATTCTTTTCTTGTGTCATTTTGAGGCTTGCACAAAGCAGATATGGGGCTTCATACCAGTGGCAGGAGGTTGCCATGGAGGCCCTTGTTGACTTCTGCAGGCAGAAGACATTTATGGTTGAGATGTATGCTAACTTTGACTGTGACATAACATGCAGTAATGTCTTTGAAGACCTTGCTAATTTGTTGTCAAAAAGTTCATTCCTGTGAACAGCCCACTGTCTTCCATTCATATTCTTGCTTTGGATGGTCCTATTGCCATTATACAGGGAATGGCTGACAGGATAGGCAATTAATCTCTGAGTTCAGATCTTACTCCAGTGAATCAGGAAGAGTATACTCCATTCTGGACTGAAAGTTCTGAGAATTTTAGTGATCCAAATTGTTGGGTTCCATTTGTCTGTCAAAGAAAGGACTTCAAGAGAAGATTAATGATTGGAGCCGATCACTTTAATCGTGATCCAAAGAAAGGTCTAGAATTTCTCCAAGGAACGCATCTTTTGCTTGACAAACTTGATCCCCGAAGTGTGGCTTGCTTTTTCAGATACACTGCTGGGTTGGATAAGAATCTTATAGGTGATTTCCTAGGGAATCATGATGAATTCTGTATTCAGGTTCTCCATGAATTTGCTAAAACCTTTGATTTTCAAGACATGACGTTAGACACTGCCCTTCATATATTTTTGGAGACTTTCAGACTGCCGAGAGAGTCCCAGAAGATACAGAGGGTGCTTGAAGCTTTCTCTGAGAGATACTATGAGCAGTCACCACATATCTTAGTCAACAAGGATGCTGCTCTTATATTATCATATTCAATCATTATGCTTAACACAGATCAACGCAATGTACAGGTCAAAAAGAAGATGACAGAAGAGGATTTTATCCGGAATAATAGGCACATAAATGGTGGTAACGATCTACCTCAAGAATTTCTGTCAGACCTTTACCATTCAATTTGTAACAATGAGATCCGCGTAACCCCCTGAACAAGGTGTTGGATTTCCTGAAATGAACTCAAGTCGGTGGATTTATCTAATGTACAGATCAAAGGAAACTGCTCCATTCGTTAGATCTGATCCTAAAGCCCACCTTGACCAGCATATGTTCACTATATTGTCAGGCCCAACAATTGCTGCCATTTCTGTGGTATTTGATAATGCTGAACATGAAGAGGTACACCCAACATGTATGAATGAATTCTTGGCTGTTGCGAAGATGTCAGCTTGCTATCATCTTTACAACGTACTGGATGATTTTTTTGTATCTCCATGTAAATTTGCAGCTATCTTGGACCCGTTATCAGTTGATGAACCAGTCTTAGCCTTTGGGGATGACACAAAAGCGAGAATGGCAACTGAGACCATTTTCACTATTGCCAATACATGTGGCGATTACATCCAAAAAGGGTGGAAGAATATTCTGGATTGCATTGTAAGATTGCACGAGCTAGGTCTTCTTCCTTCTCGTATGGCTAGTGATGCAGCTGAGGAATCAGAGCTTGCTGCCGAAACTGGACATGGGAAGCCTAACACAATTTCCATATCATCACATCATATGTGATCTCATAGCACCCCAAGTAGATCCTCAGGATTGATAAGCAGGTTTAGTCAACTCTTATCACTTGGCACTAAAGAGCCGAGGTCACAACCAACTGAAGAAGAACTTGCTGCTCATCAGCTATCCATACAAACAATTCAGAAGTTTCAAATTGATGGCATATTCACTGAGAGTAAGTTTCTGCTAGCAGAATCTCTATTGCAGCTTGTAAGAGCACTCATTAATGCTGCAGGGCTATCTCAGAAATGGAATAGGACTCCTGAGGATGAAGATACTGCAATTTTCTGCTTGGAATTATTGATTGCAGTCACTCTGAATAACAGGGATAGAATTAGATTATTTTGCAAAGTGTCTATGAGCACATAGCTAATATTGTTCACTCAACCGTGATGCCTTGTCTACTGATAGAGAGGGCTGTGTTTGGAGTTCTAAGGATTTGCCAGCGCTTGCTTCCTTATAAAGAGAAAACCACTGATGAACTTTGAGATCCTCGCAACTTGTCTTGAATACATACTATGAGCAGATCACGCAGGAAGTCAGCTGCCTTGTAAAGGCAAATGCTTCTCATCTTATATCTCAGTCAGGATGGTGTACAATTACATCACTTCTGTGCATCACAGCTAGACACTTGGAATCTTCTGAGGCTGGATTTGATGTGCTGTTGTTCATTATGTCTGATGGAGCCCAATTGCTGCTGTCTAATTTTGTTCTCTGTGTAGATGCAGCAAGCCAATTTGCTGAATCTCATATTGGAGATGTAGACCGATCTGTTAAGGCACTAGATCTTATGGCCGGTTCTGTCAGTTGTTTAGTAAAGTGGGCTGGTGATGCAAAGCAAGCGATGGAGGAAGAGGAAGTGGCAAAGATGCTGCAGGATATTGGGAACATGTGGTTGAGATTAGTGCAGGGAGTAAAGAAAGTATGTTTGGACCAGAGAGAAGAGATTAGAAATCACGCTTTTTCATCTTTGGAGAAATGCTTGATAGGAGCTGTCAGGAATTATCTTTCCCATGGTTTGTGGTTTCAGTGTTTTGATCTTGTGATTTTCAATTTACTTGATGACCTGCTGGCAATTGCACAGGCACACTCTCAAACAGACTACCTCAACATGGAAGGCACGCTTATCCTTGCACTGAATCTCTTGTCTAAAATTTTGCTACAGTTACTCCAGGACCTATCACAATGATCAATCTTCAGTAAACTATGGTTGGGTTTTCTAAGCCGAATGGAAAAGTATATGAAGGTGAGAGTTAGGGGAAAGAGAATTGAGAAGCTTCAAGAGCTAGTGCCTGAATTTCTTAAGGTCACCTTGATTGTTATGAAAACAAGGGGCATTCTTATGCAGAGCAGAACCATAGGTGGGGATAGTTTGTGGGAATTGACATGGCTGCACATAAATAATATTGACCCGTTATTGCAGTCTGAGGTTTTTCCTGAGCAGGATTCAGAGCATTTGCAGCACAAACAGAACCTGGTGGAGGTGTGGAACCTGATGAAAAGGTTTCTGTTCATTCCAACGAAACTGGGGACCAAGATGGTGCTGGTATTGGTTAGTAAAAATTGTAGTGTTCTGGCCACTTGAACTGGTTTTGCTTTGTCCCTAAGAAACCTATGATCTCAGTTCTTCATAATTTTTCATGGAGTTCATCTGGTTCTCAATTGCCAACACAGAATATGTTGATGGGATTCAGATTTTTTATTCTCATCGGAGCAGATTGGTGTTGTTAAATCTTCTATTCGCCTGTCGCTTGGTATTCCCTTTTCTCAGATTTTCTTTAGGGAAACTTTTACTATGGTTTATAGATGGTGATATAGCTTTGAGAAACTTTAGGTTGCTACCCTTCTAGTAGGGTGCTTTACAGAGGTCCTCTCCCCAAGAATCCACGCCACGGCTGCTTAACTGCAGATTTCTGGTAGTGTTTTTTCATCCGTTAATTTGTACAGAACTCGAAATTATTTTTTATCTGAGATGTGATTTATTCCATTGCTTTTTGGAAGCAGCAGTTTTGAAATAATCGTATTTAACTATATTTCAACTCAGAGACATTAATAAAATTACTTTTGAGCCAACTTCCCTATAACTTAGAAGCCCATACATAATATATAGGCTTGAATTTCCTTTGCTTTAAACTAAGTAGAAAAGCATATTTCATGAGCTTTACAGAGAAATGATCCTTTTATCACTAGATCACACAACACTTGGTAGAATCACCATCTTCTAAATGAGAACCAAGATTCTTACTCATTTAAATCTGTTATCATATAATTGGCTTTATTTACTAATTCTATAAGCCAACATTTGAGGGGAAAAGATTCAAGCGACCTTTTGCTTTGGTCTAAGTTTAGAAGCATCTCATGCCCTGGATGATGGCAAGCTTAGGTTCAAAAGAGTTAAATTCTGGGCAAATTGTATATATGTCTAACGTATACCAGCCAAAGGACCTCTAATATTTGAGCGCATCACAAACACCAAATGGAAAATATTTGCCATCTTAGCTATGGATGTCAAATGAAGGAGGTACATAAAGTTTTTATCTTGAAAGAGGTATGATTTTTGCTACTATAGAATCAGGAGGCAGTTTCTTGAGATATAGATGTTCACCAATTTATGTGGATGGAAATGGAAAGGGGAATGCAGCAAAAAAGTGAAAAAGCAAAGAGGAAGTGACATCTTGTAATCATGGGTTCTTGGGGGAAAAATAATGAATTTACAGAAAAGCACAAGAATACTTGAAGGTCATTATGGAGATGTATACTGATGGCAAAACTGCCTCAGCCTTCTCTTTATTAACAGTAGAGGTTATATGAATAATTTTATAGCTACATATTTACATTAGTAGAAATGTGAGCGGCTGACCACTAGACTTAATCTAGACTCTCCTACTAAATATGCTGACAAAAATCAAATGATCCCTAAATAGTAATTGTTTCTTGGGGCCTACACTTCCTAATCCTGATCTGCATATTGCCATCCTTTGTGCTTCTGTTATCCATAATTTGACAGCATTGCCTGCGGGGTGCCTGCTTCAGGACAACCAAATGAAAACCATTAATTTAAACATCAAACACAAACTCTCAGGAGACACAGATTTCGATTCTGTTTTGTACACAAAACAAGTCTTCAGAGTGAGTGAGTGAGGGGGAAGTTATACTTACATCTTTCCAATACTCTGGATCCAGCTTCATTGCGGACACCTTAATTCTCTTCATTTCCACAGGATTGATACCTTGTGCCATGCATTTCTTTGCTTCCTTGGCTACAAATCTCTTGTAGGTTGAGAGACTCCCACTTCTGCCCACCTCTTCAACCTGGTCAAGGAAAAACACAGCTGGCTGCTGGCATGGATCAGAACTCAAATGTCGAGTGTTAAAAATAAAAGGGCCTTCACTCCAACTTCGCCATGTCCGGAATGTCTGTAATGGTTTCTGTAGATCCTTAGCCGGCAACATTGATGTATAGACCTGTATTGAGTAACCCCATGAGATGGATATTGACCATCTACGCTTGCGATCATAGCAAAAGGTCTGCTGCATTATTCGAGCCGGGTCAACATGATATGCACGAATGAGGGTCTTCAGTGAATCTATTTGTGTCCGGTTGGGAAACACTGGGTTCAAGTAGTCAAGGTGGTGGAGTGATACAAGTGGTGCCAGCGGGTGTGCAGCTAAAAGACCATATGGATCCCCTCTTATATCAAGCTGGAGAAAAAAGGACAAAGAAACATGGTCAATACCTTACAGATGCACAACTAAGCAATAAGCTTACAAATATCCACCATTTTTTAACTAACTATTTCAAGTAGTAAGCAAGATGGAGGGTAGAGGGAAAATCGAAGAGACGTAAAAATAGAACATGACATTCTGTCAACAACTTTCCTTTCTTACCTTTATTTCACCCCCAAAACAAATTCCTAGACCATTTTAGTAGAATTAAAATTAACAAGAATGGAGAGATGCATGGTGGCAACAAGTTATCAGTTGGCATAATATATAGTGAGCATGTACGTACAAAATAAAACATGCAAATTAGTTTGTTGTTCATTTTGTGATAATTGGGTCTCTGATTAACACAATAGATCATAATGCGAAGCCAAGTTTCCTGGCACAAGATTGTTGATATATACTAACAAAACCTTGCTTCATACAGAGAAAATCTTCATAACATGCACTAGCTGGTTATAGATATGGTCCAAACCTAGCTCATCAAACAGTTTATCTTGTTTTGGACACAATGCTCACCTCAAACTTCTTCATAAGAAGCAAAAGTTCTACTCAACATTTCATGGCGTTTTTCATACGTGAACCCATACCAGTTACACTTTTGCAGGTCCTCTTCCCTAGCGTGAAAGAGGCACTTAGGAACTATGTTGACAATACTTAATAGTAATTTTAATTGACTATAAAACATGGTTAAACAACAAATGAAAGTGTAGATCTCTCCCAATAAAGACAAATCAACTCTGCAGGTTTCATTTTCTCACTGCAAACCTTTTTGTTTACGGTGTGTTTGATAGAAAAGTAGAGTCGGAAGGTGACAAATGGAAAGAGTAGTGAAATGTCAGGAATGGAAAAACATTTAACATTATTGGTGCTTGGTTGATAAGGCAGAAAATAAAAGGGATTTCTTCTATTACTCCAAATTCTTATAACATGTTAAATTATCATAAAACACATCTATTCATTTTGTTTGAACTCTACATTTGATTCTTACTTTCATCTCATTATTATGGAAGAAAATGAAAGAAGATAAAATGAAAAAAATGGCAGCTACCCCATTGTGATATCTTTCTCTTCATCTGCAGGTGTTAATTTTCACCTCTATTTTGCATCTCTGCCAAACCTATTTTGAATTGAAAACACACGCACACACACATTTATATATTTTGACCTCCGAACTTCTTGGCAAACGATGTCACAAATAGGAATGAGATGATACTATTTGCATACCAACAAATGCCAAAAATATGGCAAAAACTTGAAATAGAGTATACCTGGTGGAACCCACTTTCTTTGGTAAGAGGCACGCCAAGCTCTTTCACGCATGCCCAGACCCTTTGATCAGAACCATAGAAATAGTAGTATCTGTGAAGGCAACCATCCAATATTTTGGCTAGTTGAGCTGCTAACGCATAACTGACTGCAAATCCACCACCGCCAAAAGCCATGTCATAAGCATGCATCACATTTTGCTCCACGCTTTCTGAATTGCCACCAATATAGTACATCTGATTATGGTCATATTTTCCTAACACTGTAACTAAGTTTTTGGTGAAAAACACAGTATCATCATCTCCCATCACAAGCCACCTCACATTTGGTAATCCAAGTTTATAGCTCTCATAAACTATCCGAGCTATCCGAACAGCTGACTGCGAGTGCAAGTACTCGAACTGGGTCCAGTCTTTTGAGATTTTATATGGAACCGAAAATTCATGGTGCAAAACACCGTATTCAGGTTCCTTGTCAAGCCAAACAAAACCACGGGTGGTGTTAGGATCCCACCACAGCTCACTGTATTGGCTACGATCATGCCATTTGCTGACAGAACCACCAATGCCAAATAAGATGTGTGAGATGTTTGTGGGTTCACTATCTAAGCCAGAGACATTCTGGATGGCATGTAAATGTTCTGGTAATGGGAACCACTGAGCAGGTTTAGAGAATGCTGAGTGGAGAGCAAGCAAAATGGATGCAATAAGGCAGATAAGTACACCAATCCTTATCAAGATTACAAAGATATCACCCAGCTTTTCAGGGAAAATAAGACATCTGGATGCTTTAACTGGGTCTTGACATAATTCCATTCGAGTGGGACTGAACTTCTTGTCCCTAATAGATTAAAAAATAAGAAACATACTTAAGCAAACCATATAGCTTTTAATTAATCAAAGTAGCCATAATAACTAAAGTCATTACATTACAGCTCAGATTGTTTAGACCAGCTTCCTCTGATGTTGATTACCCAGAAGATTCAAAAGGTTTGCTGAAGGTTCTAACTGATGAACCCACCTCACTAGAAAAGGATTTGATCCAACCTTTGAATGCGGTAAGCTTCCTTTTTGATCAATCAGAGAATCCTGAACCTTCAAGAAATTAGAAATTTTGAATTATCCTGATGCTGCAAGATCAAGATTTCACAATCAGGATGGTAACCAAGCTCAGATTCTGTGTCGTTAATCTTTTTTATCTTCCTTTAATGGGTTGAACACTTCTTTCCATCATCTTTCAAATGTGCAAATATAATTTCAGGCCACCCCATTTTACAACTGAACCTAACAAGACGAATCCAATTAATTAGCAGATGAATTCTTCTACCTAAAACAATGAAACTGACATAATTCACTCATATTACTTCAAACAATTGCCAACATATGTTTTGATATATTAGATAGTCAAGTGCATCTATGATCTTCTATTGTGTCTAAATGCTCAATAAAGTTAAGAAATAGGAACACTTATTGCCTTGATGACAATGGTCAGGACAGGGTTGAGCTGAAAATTTTTCATTATTTCTTCTTTGATAATTATTCTTTATTTATATAATTAATGGAACTTTTAAGAAACAGATTAAACAAGATACAAAATAGTAATACTTAATTTATCCTATACTTTCTTAAAATTATAAAGCTAAAGCCAAATACATATTGGTTTGGTTCCTACATAGACCAACAAAACTGTAGATTTCTACATCAAATGTATTTAATCAAAAGCGCAAATCGATGTATTTGATTTCAGCCAAGAGATATAATATTTTTAAATAAAAAAATTATTTCCAGCTTTTAGTATTATATAATTTTGGCTTGATGAACTGCCGAGGAAATAAAAACAGAGAAATTTAAGAATAGAAAGAGGTACCCGACCCAATTAGAATTGGGAATCGGAGTTAGATAAGATGAAGAATCAAGCTTCGTAACAACATTTGGATTTTTTTTTTTCCAAACTAAATATCAACCTCAACAGATTCTTCAAGTACTAAAAACGAATTTAGAAATTAATCTGGAAGAGCCTCAGACTCTCAGCAAATATTTTTATAGAAATGAAAAATTAATATTAATATAATTACAACAATTTTCTCATCAAATATTTTAGTACTAATGGTATTTACTAAATTTTAGCAAACGGGAACATAAAAAATCAAAATCCTAGAAATAATTATAAACCTTTAAAAAATAATTGAATCAACGATCAAATGATCAACTTTTTCGTCTTTTCTGCATACAAACAATTATCAATTTCCTTTCCAAAATTTCATTTCTACTATAACCGCCTAAAAAAAAGAGAAATTAAAAACAAAAAAGAAAAAGCAGAGGAGGAGGAAGAAGAAGAAGGTGGAGACGATGATGAACTGAAGAGGAAAATAGACAACTTACAAGAGAGATTCAAGCCAAAAACCGGTGGACTCTGCACTGCCCTGTTACTTCACAGCTTCTGAAATTGAAGGATTTAGAACGGAGAGAAGAACCCTTTCAAAGTTGATGATGAATCATGAAATTTCCCTCCTTTTTTTTCTGAATTTATTGACAATAAAATCCTTACACTAGTCTTCTGGTAACTGAGCGTTTTACCAGAAACAAGAGAGAATTTTGTGCTGTGTGCAGCTTCCAATTTCGTGGGGGCAGCATAAGGTACCGTTCTGTTGGGTACTTAGCGGTGTGGGGGGCTCATGGAGTTAATGGATGATGATTATGGTCATGTCATGTCTGCAGGCATCATGGATTCGGCGATTGTGAAACGCCATCCCTCTCGTTTTACGTGTCACTCTATTTCCAGTTTTCTTAAATAGTGCCGCCACAACCAACTATTTTTCCTTTTTATTTTCTAAGGAATATAGATATTAATTTAAATTTTATTCATATTCCAAGCAAGTGGAAGGATAAATTTTTGGAGGGATTTCATTTTATATTGTTAAATGTTGTAATTTCAGTGTGAAAAGAAATTCTTTTACAAAAATTTTTATATAAATTTTATTTATGGACTTATAGCTTTTTACATATTTATTTCAGGCAAAATTTTATAAAATTACAACATTATGCATAAATTTGAATTTGAGAGTAATTCAAGGAGGAGCTCAATCTCTTAACGCAAATATTTTTATTATTGGATTATCTTTATAAGATTGGAGAAAAGATGATTTAATGATAAAAAATACTCAATTTGTAAGATCTTGAATTCCTTATACAATTATCCTAAATTTGATTTATAAAATTTTTTATATTATCAATAAATAAAAAATGTGACATCATTAAAAAATAAAAAAAATTAAAAATTTAATACATTGTTATCGTAAATGAAATTTATATTGTTATTCATCGTATCCATAGTATTAAAAAATTATAAAATATTGGTGTACTTGTTAAAATAGTATTTAAGATTTTTTTGAAGTCCAATTAACAATCCGGATTGAGTCAGCACAAATATAATCAAATCTGATTAGATTTAAATTAAATAAATTTAATATATAAATTAATTAAATTTTATAATAAAACTACTTTATTTAATATAATTAATGATTATACATATTTGAATATCTTATATTTAATTAAAAAATATTTTTGTATAAAATTATTTTATTTATTTTTACAATCTTATTATAAATTACAATTATAAGAAAATTGTAAAGATTTGGTCCTCAAGTCACCTCAAATTAAAAAGAATAAAAATTATGTCAAATTAAAATTTTAAAAATAAATTAGGATTGGATTCAAACCATCAAATAATATATAATATCATGGAAAAGATTTGGGAACCGACTCATATTCACCTTATAGTGTCTGGAAATAAAATATAAAGAAAAAAAAAAGTAAAAGACAAAAATGAGTAAACCCAATGCAATATCTATTGATGCGACTTGGCGACGGCTGATTGGTTGCTTCCACCAAACTGAGCAATCACAACTTACGTGGCTGAGATTCTCCGCTGCAGATGGAAGCACCAGGGAACCATTTTGCATTTTTACACGTGTCATAAAAGTTGGCTGGACCACAAGTTATCTGGTAAGCTTGGTGCAAATTAATGGCCAGAATCTTTGCGCTGCTTCATTGCTTTCTCCAATCAGAATCTGCCACCTGACATAATCACAAGCTTTCTATACTTTGGTACACACCATAACAAAACTTGAGAAAAGCCACGTACACGTGGAAGCGAATTGGCCCGTATGCCGCGATCAGAGCCGCGGTAGTGGCAGGTACGGCAGAAAGTATAATAATAAGTAACGATTTCTTTTTCTTTTTCTTGAGCAGTACGTGGAAGCTAACGCCGAGAAAACCGCCGATATGGATATATTAAAAAAAAAAAGGAAAAACATAGATGATGCATGCATTTTCTTGCATCACATCCCCATCATCATACCATATTCTTGCAACTTAGTTTATTTTTACTTTTAAAAGGGTGAAACTTATTTCCACCCCCAGCTTTTGTTATAGTTAGAATTTATTACATATAAAAAATTTATATGTAATAAATTATTTTTTAATTAAATTATTAAATATCAATATTTATAAATAATAGATTTTATTTTATTCTTATAAAAAAAAATCTTAAACACACTTTTAATTTCTCAATTTTATTAAAAATTATAATTTCATCTCTTTATTTTTAATTTAAATAATATTACCTTTTATCTTTTTTCAAATTTACAATTAATTCCTTTTGTTTAACATCAATTTTTTAAAAAAAGATAAAATTTACTTAGTGAATGTTCATTAATTGATATGATTTTTCTACTATATTGATACATGCTTTATTTATGTGAATGAGAAAATTCAAAAAATAACTTTAATCACATTAATCTCACTTCAGTGATCATGATAAATAAGTTTTAAGTAAGGGTGTTTTTCAATTTTTCTTGTTCAAACTATAAAAATAAATAAATTATCGCATAAATGTCACGTTAATTAAATATGCATCTACTTAATAAATTTTATTTTTTTTAACAACAACTTAAATGAAAAGAGTTAATTATATCCTATAAAAAAAAGATGGATGATAATATTTATCAAATTAAAAATAGGTGATAAAATTGTAATTTTAAGCAAAATTGGAATGTGCGTGTGGATAGATTGATATCGTGATTTGAAGTCAAATGTGAATATATTTTTTTTTTTTGAAAATTTCAATGAAGTATAACTTATGTTGTATGAAAATCGATACGTGAATACGGGGAAATGCGGACACAGACACGGGGATACGGCATTTTCAAAAAAAATAGGACACTGACACGTGGGGGATACACGTAAATAATAAAAATATAGAGATACATTTATAAATATTAAAAAATATTGTACTTATTTATAAATATATATTGTAATTATTATTTTTTCATATGAAAATAAATACTCA
>JANHAO010013378.1:0-15920 GCA_026873985.1 Saraca asoca
CTCTAGATTTGATCTAGGATGCCTTGAGACCTCTAATTGGTGGATCTATGGGTGTTTGCTTAGCCTAAGGGGAGAAGAAAATTTTGAATTTTACTGCCCTTTGCTACTCCTTCAGCCAAGGAAACCTAACATCCTCAACTAGAGATTTAATTACCATTCTTGTTTCCTTTTTCTTTCATATGGTATAAACCATAGATACTTTGAAAAAGAGCCTATGTTAAACACCAAAGCCAATGCTACATTTTGACATCTAATAATCAACACTCTTAAAATAAGAATATAAATTTTCACAGATTCAGCTAAGAAATCATGTTTCAATACCAATTAGCCAATTTTGGTGATAATAGTTTTTAGATATGAATCCTGAGTATGTGTCTATGTGCATGCTTCATAGCATATGAAGCACAAGACTAGATTTTTGGTGATAATAGTTTTGGATATTTTCACAAATTTAGCAAAGAAATCATGTTTCAATACCAACTAGTCAATTTTAATTTCTTGAAAATGTTTTATTCCAATTCATCATCCACTATAAATAAAACAATGCTTTAACTCTGCAAGGTGAACCTGGAGATTACCAAGATTTTGTTGATATAATTATCTTGCTAATCATAAATTCCACCATCAGTTTCATAGAAGAAACAATGCTAGAAATGCAACTACTGCCCTGATGGCCCGCCTGGTCCCAAAAGCAAAGGTTCTTCTCATTATCATTAAATAATGAACCTGCTAAATCATCTTTTGCACTTTTTTTTCTCCTTTCATATTTCTCCTCCAATGACATTATGCATAATTAGCATTAAGCTAGGTGAAATCATTCCGGCTGATGCACATTTACTTGAAGGAGATCCTTTAAAGATAGATTAGGTAATATTCATAAGAAGAGAAAAAAAACATTATGAAGATGCTGATGCATAACTTACCAATAAAAACATTAATTTTGCAACAAATTTCAATAAATTAGCTCAGTGACTTCTTTGTGGATGGCTACTGTCACAAAACTATGATTGTTTTGAGCTGTAAATGGCTAGAGATAATTTACATAAATAAGCAAAATATATCTTGTACAACTCTTTATGAAGTCAAAAATCATTGCAAAATATAAGTTTCCTTTATACATTGATTTTTTTTTTAACTTCAATATCTATTTAGTTTACTCAAGTTTGATTTTTCAACATTAATTCTATTTGCACAGAAAATGAGTTCAAATTATATTGGAATTTGTTTCATACATGTTATGAGTAAAGGGTTTGACTTCAGTGCTTCCACCAATTAAATAAAATCAATGGCTAAAATTGCTCCAAACTAACTAACTAAAGTTACCTATAAAAGGATATATTAGCTAAGTAGGAAACTTATGAACTAGTCTTAATGCATTTCTGGAAGGAAAAAAAAAGTAGTGCTACTTACACACACTAATCCTCCCATTATCCCTCACGTGCACACATAACGTGATTTGAATCAAATTGACTTTAGTAACTGATGTCAATTTGATTCAAATTGTACCATATGGAGAATGGTGTGAGAGCATAATGTTTACAACTAGTATTTTTGAAGTAAAGAAAAAGAGAGAAGGCCTTGCCAGATAAAAAAGAAAATAAGAAGATGATGTCATAGATAGATGAGAAACTCCATTTGATTATATATCTTTATCCTTTCTAAAAAAGTGCTTTCTCAGCATATCCTCCAAAAATTAAGTCTCCAGAATAAAGACATATTTTTCTGTTCATTTCAGTCTACTCTTACTAGAGAGTCACTACCAGTCATAAAAAATGCAGGAGATGGAGTATATTCTAGTTCAACTTGAAAGCAAGGTGAAATTGAAGTTGTAGTCATTGCAACTGGAGTCCACACTTTCTTTGGGAAGGCAACTCATCTTGTGGAAAGCACTATACATGTTGGCCCTTTCCAAACAGTTTCATACATAAGGTTTCTCATCTCTATAATATCATGTCAAAGAAAACTAATGCTTGCCTCACTCTTTCTCACTCACTATAATATCATGTCATTAATTAATGGGAAGAACATATTGAATGGTTTGAAATTTAAAAAAAAATATTACAAAACTTTAGCAACGATTAAAGAACCATCGCAAAATTAAACATAATTAAAAAAAATAACAGTGGTTAATTTACCATCATTAAATTAAATATAATTAAAAAAATAGTAATGATTAATTAACCCCTGCTATTACAGATTTTTTTTAAAAAAATAGCAACATGATATTTAGCGAATAATTTAACGGCAATTAATTAACCCTTGTTATTACAAATTTTTTTAAGAAAATAGCAGCAATTAACTAACTGCTACTAAATTATCCGCTAAATATTATTTTCTAGGTGTTTTGTTTAACCACTATTAATGTCGACCTAGCGTCATATGTACTGACAATTCTCGTAATCGCCATCATTTTACTTTGTAGCAGTTCAAACCGCCACTATATACATTGTGTAACCATCTCTATTTTAAGGGTTTTTTTTAGTGCTTTTTCTCCTATTAGATATACTCTCTTTATTCCTCCAATAGATATATTTCTAATCACAAGTGCACTTGGAAGTTCTATAAAAGAATTTTCAATGGATTCAATTTCAAAACCAATCAATCAACCAAAATATGTTATATTACCAGATGTATTCAGAAATAAGGAGCAAGTTCCAATCAATTCATGAATTCAATGATCAAAAAGCACTATTATTCTTTTTATGTAACAAATAGTTCAAAAATATCATAAATCCAATATAACGATGTGATACAGTCACTAATTTTTCAAGCAATAATTAATATAAAATGAATAAGTACACTACAATAGTTCATTTACATATATATATATATATAACATATGGTTATAATTTCAAGACAAACTACCAACAATATTCCAATTACTCAAAAATTGTAATGTTCCAAGTAACAAAAATTGATTTTTGTAATAAGGGATTCACAAAATAGTAGAATTATCTACTCACCTCACAAAGGTCAAAGAAAAATCTGATCACTAATTCCAATTATGAAGTCCTCTTTTTATCTCAAAATTTCAGCAACTCAAAATTCTAATTTATAAGAAATTCAGGACATACCCAGAGTAAACAAAATTATTATAAAATCATTATTCATGTTTCATCTTGGCTAATAAACACCAAGATAAATGAAACCAAAATTTTAGATTTCCAAACTGAGAAAAACAAATACTCACCCCGGGTCTTAATTTCTGCTAGCCCCTTTTTTATTTTTTACAAAATTTCACTAGTAAGTAAATAAATCTCCTCCCCAATGGGCTGTCTACTGGTCTTCGCGCAATTCCTGCTGGTCTCGGCAACAATGGACGACGTGGAGGAGCTGAGCTGTATCAGGGCTGGTGGAGAGGGTTTGGGGTCTGGTCTCACTGCTTAGTAAAAGCAACACTCTTCTTGTAATCTAATAGTCAAAATATGCCACACCACAGTCTCACTTGATCTCCAAGCAGCCGGGTAAGGTTACAGGATAGCATCCGAGCTATACCAGCTGACCTAATGACCAACTAGGATTAGTGGCTATGCAGAACAGCGGCGGCGACGGTCCAAGACAGCAGCAACAACGAGCTTCACAGTGCCACGACTGCGTGAGACAAGGAAAAGAAGTGGAGGAGTTGGTGGCATTACGGGCCGCAACTTACAACAGCTGCAGAGAAGGTCGGTACGGAGTGCTGTCAATAATAAGAAGAATGGTCGGAATGTACTTGAGAAAAGAAAGATCAATAGTGGGAAAAGCTCAATGATTGTGGTGAGTAACTGAGAAAAAAAATGGCAAGGAAGAGAGGATGAAAATGAAGAAGGAGAAAACGCGAAGAGCAGAGCAGGACGGAGAAACAAAAAGCAGAACAAGTCTGCTTACGGTCAGCGCGGAAAAGGAAATAAAAAAGAGGAAAAAGATATAAAAAAAAAAGATAAAGAAGAAAATGGGAAAATTACCCTTTTGACCCAAAATAAAATTGGAAATACTCACTTTAATACACATATAATATTTTTTTTTTTCTTCCAACAAACAAAACACATGTTAGACTATAAATTATTTGCCTTTAACTCATAATTTTACAAATTTGCTATAAGTTCAAATTTATATGCTAAGTGTTACACATTTATAAATTTGTTTATAATATATTAAACTTATCCATGTGGCAGGCATTGCACTAGTAAAAATAAAGATAATTACTTATTAATGTATAACTTTTTATTGGTAAAAAAGAGAATACGATATGTGTACTTGGTAAGAATTCAAGTTTTCATCATTCTTCGTTTAGGTTCTATTGGTTTTGACAAAAAATATTTTTCATAGGAATATTTTATTTGTTTGTATTTATAGATATAAAATATTAAAATTATAAAAAATATTTTATTTATTTAATATTAATATAGGAAGTATGATAGAAAATGATATCCTTTATTTTAAGGAGGAAGTTGTTTTCTTCCAAATCCATAACACCATATATCATTTTTTTTTTAATTATAAGGTATACAAACAAATTAGATTTTTCTATGAAAAATATATTTAGATAAAATAAATGAAGCTTTATGTCAATTAGATAATAAAATAATATAACGATAGACAAAAAATAATTACATAGATAAATTAATAGATAAAATCTCATCTTTTATTCATGTGTCATGAATCTATGATCCACTTAAAAAATTTATATGATTCTTAAATAGATGGGTCAATTGAAACACAGCCATTAACGATTTAAACTCAAACACATCTGTTTCTCACCCTATTTCATACCATAGATACTTTCTAAGACACGACCTTGTGAGGGAATTTGTCTTATTATAAATAAATATGCAGAATTGCCGCATGGTCAAGGAAACGATGGCTTTCACTCTTACATTTCATGTTTATAATTAAATAAGAGTTAAAATTAACTCATGTCAATCAACGCGTTTGTGCTAAAAAAAATTCCATCAACCTTTTGAATATAACTCTATAAAATATGCTTAGTGTAAATCTCATTGTGCGTATCTTGCTAAGATTGAGAAAAATGTGAGGTCGTGAAGTACTCTCCACAAAATTTCGATATGGTCAGCATCTTCCTTGATCTAGCACATGGCCACAACAACCACACCACCGCCTTAATGATTATGGCCGGCAGCTTAGTGGTTCTATTCCTGCCATTTCGTTAAGCTCTGGAGGTATTGAAGGTATCAAGAGCACAAGGCACTTCTTGTTCTAGCTGGGAAGTGGCCTAGCCTTTTAAACTTGATGAACAATCAAAGTGTCGATAGCACAAGTTTTCCTATTCCAACTGAGAAGTGACCTAGTCTTCTAAGCCTGAAAAGTGGCCTAGTAGTTTAAGCCTGATGAACAATCAAGATGTTGGTAGCACAAGTCTTCCTGTTCCAACTGAGAAGTGGCCCAGTCTTTAAGCCTGATGAACAACCAAGGTTTCGAAAGCACAAGTCTTTCTCTTCTAAGCTTGATGGACACCACCAAGGTGTCGACAGCATAAGTCTCTCCATTCTTGGTGAGAAGTGGCCTAGTCTTTTAAATCTGATGGACAATCCAGGTGTCGATAGCACAAGCTTCATATTGAGAAGTGGCCTAGTCTTTTAAGCCTGATGATCAACCAAATTGGGAAAACACAACCCTTCCTCTTCCCAGCCTAATTATCAACAAGGTGTTGATAGCACAAACATTCCTGTTCCAACCAAGAAGCGGTCTAGTCTTTTAAGCCAGATGAACAACCAAAGTGTCAATAGCACAAGTTTTCTTGTTCCATATGAGAAGTGTGTTGGGAAGATAGATCTAAGCATCAAGTATATCAATCAAAAACATTAAATATACGTAATGGAATTTTAAATGTTTTTCTTAAATCTGGATCATATTTATAAATTAATCCATAAGTAAGGTATAATTCAAATAAACTTTGAAGTAATAATTTATATTATACCTTTTCGAGAGTTGTTCTTGGAATCTGGTCTCTAAATCTAAATTTTAATCTCCAAGCAATTCCATGAACAAGTTGAATGATCAAGTCCTCCGACTTGTCTTTAGGTAACTACTTCATATTTGATCTCTAATATTAGTGGTGATCCAAGAAAACTAATTTGATTTAAAGCCTACACCAAGTTTATGTAACAAGTAGAGTAGAAAAATCAACTACTTAGCTTTACAGGTGCTAGCTCTCCACTGAATCACGAATTCCTTTGAGCAGGATTGGTATTTAAATGCAAAGAGGACGCACTATGCATGTTTTAGGGTTGATGTTTATGTGTCATTACACATGTGTTTGTCATTCATATGTATTGGGGGTGGCATCTCACTTCTTTAAATAGAAGATATTAGAGCACAAAAGTGGGGAGCAAACATGAGTGACACACAAGCTAGGTTTTCCCTTGCTTGTGTCATCCACTCATCAAGTGGATGGGCTATATGATTAGTGTAGCCCTCTTGGCCCAAGGAATCCATACTCTTTGATTAAGTCATAATGAGTTCAAACTCACTAACCTCATATGCCCTTTTTTATTTCCAATAAGCTGAAGCAATTTTCTATGAGTCCATACTCATAAAGTCTCTTTTTGTAATAATTCTCAAATTGTTTTAGTTTATTAAAACAACTTTCTAAGTGAGAAATCATTCCTTCACTTATGATCTCATCCAAGGTTAATATGAATGATCCACAACATTCAAATATTAATATTGGAAACTTATTACTATTTAATAATTGTAATCTCCATTAGAATTATTAAATTATTGATTAATTAATACTTCTAATCACATTAGCACACTTAATTAATCATTTCAAATTTCCAAGAAATTCACTAATTCAACTCTTGAATTCACAACATTTTGCATTCTAACTTTTCCTTTGATTTTGGATCAAAGAATTTCTATTGTGTATGACCCATTAAGTTTCCAAACATGTTGGCAATGAATTTGTTTACAAGCTTCTATAAGGTCCATTGAATTAAAACTTCTTTTTTAAATTTAAACACAATTTTCCTAAATTGTTCAAATGAATTCTTAGATCATGATTAGCTTCTAGCAAAGCTTTATAACTACTTAAATGTTAGGACTAGATTTTGTAGAAGTCAAAATCTTTCATGATAAGGTGTTAATGTGTAATTCAATCCGTTCCTTAATATTCAAATCAAACTTAGGGTATGGTCCAAGTGCCAACCCTAATATGAATGTCCAATCTTAGGTGTATGTTTGACTATGTATTATCTCTCAATCATTCATACATAAAACTCTTTTTATGTTTTAATAATTGATTATATATAAAACTCCTTTTATGTATCATTAATACGTAGGCCTATGATTTTAATCATAGCACAAGCGTCAAAACATCTTTTGTATATATTTACTTGTTACTAAGGAGGATAAATTCTCTCTTAATCAATCATTACCTTCATGTATATTGTAGTGCACATAAAATTATTCATATATACCCTTTAAGGGTACAAGCCTAGAATAAAATCAAAGTATAAGATTCCATACATAAGATGTTATGTCGATATCAAGTTTAAGGATCATTTATATCACCTTTCACATGAGAAGTCCATTGACACATGATAACATTTCATATGGTTTCTCATGGCAAGTCAATCCAATCATATGTTTTATAACATATATCCATATGTCTTATCCAGATATTAACATATCAAATAATGTATGAGATCACTACATTCTTCTAGAAGAATGTGACATAACATATGTCGATTTACTTATGAATAAATGATATCATTTTTTTCTCAAATATTCAATAACAATAGGTACTTAGAAATATAACTATATATATAAATTATCTCATTACTAAAATCTCAATTGCAATTTATTTATACACAATTATATTTGAAAGATTTTATCTAATATCGTATACATATATCAAAACATATATATATTTAAAACTAAATTGATAAAGAGGTCAAAACATCATGTATATTTATTAAATATGCTAAGATATATAGTATCCATGCCATTATAACTTATTATCTTTAGGACATCTAAACTATCAAAGTGGTCTAGTCTTGTAAGCCTAATGAACAATTGAGGTGCTGAAAGCACAAGTCTTCCTCTTCCAAGATTGATAAACAACCAAGGTGTCAATAACATAAGTCTTCCTATTCCAATTGAGAAACGGCCTAGCCTTTTAGGCCTGATGAATAACCAAGGTATCCAAAGCACAAGTCTTCCTATTCCAATTGAGAATTGGCCTAATCTTTTAAGCTTGATGAATAACCAAAGTGTCAACAACACAAGAATTCTTATTCCAACTAAGAAGTGGTATAGTCTTACAAGTTAGGTGAATAGCCAAGGTGCCAACAACACAAGACTTCCTATTCCAATTGAATAAGTGGCTATTAGTCTTAAAACTTTGATGAACAATCAAGGTGTTGATAGCACAAAAAATTCTATTACAATTAAGGGGAAACTTAGTAGTCTTGTAAGCTAAGTGAACGACCAAGGTACTGATAGCACAAGACTTCCTATTCCAATTGAAAGGAGGCTACTAGTCTTAAAAACTTGATGAACAATCAATATGTGTGTGTCAATAGCACAAGACATTCTATTATACCTATGGTGCAACCTTGTAGTCTTGTAAGTCAGGTAAACAACTAATTTGCTAATAGCACAAAACTTCTATTCCAACTGAAAGGGGGAGCCACTGGTCTTAAAATCATGATGAGCAATCAAGGCATCAATAGTACAAGACATTATATTATAATTATGATTGTTTCTTGTTATATTTATTGTTTCTTAACTTTTTTTTGTAATATTTCACAATCAAGATTCAATTACAGCATGGCTATGATCTTATTTAAAGGGTAAAATATAAATAATGTCCTAAAGTAAGGTTTTCAAATCCTATAAATAATTCCTTGAAGTTTCCAAAAAGGTGAAAATGTTAAAATTATAGTTGAAAAAAGGAGAAAAGGCACATTAGTTACCTATGACTCTTTCTAGTTGTCTTTAGCATGGAACTCAGTCAATGTATGGGTAGATTTTCTTCTAAACTAAATCAATAACAATTGTGACTAAATCTTTGATGCACTTATGATTTGATGAAAGGCAAGCACTTTGAGTAAATTATTGTTGAATTTCAACCCAACTATATTTGGGGAGGTAAATCATGTTTTAAAAAAAAATGTTACTAGTTTGAGTTTATTAAGATAAAAGAACAATTGGAAAGAGTGACAATTGACTCTTATGTCTTTTTCTATTTCTTTTAATTAAGATTTAGGGATCATTTGTAACATTTAAATCTCTGTGGGTTCATGTGACAATAGACCTTACTTTAGGGATTTGTCATGTCCCAATTTGGGGCATATAACCGGTGTAAGAAACCATTATGGAATGGTCTCCTATAAACTCAACTCACAGACTATGTATGACATAAACACAATGCAACTCAAATGAGTCCTAATAAAACACATTATCAAAAACCATATTTGTTAACAAGTCATGATTAACAACACTTTATCCTTTAAACCTACCAAAACTTGAGCGTAGTCTTATTTCTCAATCTCTAGGTCATAGGCCAATCAACAGTGAATGGCCACATGCCTACCTAGACACCAATATATTTGAAATTATATTGCAACAACAAACATGTCAACTACACATATGCTCTTGGAGACCAAGTTTCCTATTTTAACTATCCATTTATCTTACCAATACACCGTAAACTCTTGAATGGATTCAAATGTGTAACTTAACATGTGTGAACTTAGTTTGCCTTTAAAATCAAACCTATAAAAAAATTAGAAGGGATGAGTCACATGGACTCAATGAATAGATAACCTATTACAACCCACAATTTAAAAGTACTAGCTAACAAAATTAGGAAAACATAGTTCTTTAAAATAAACTAATCATCATAAATTGGGAGAATAAAAAAATTAGAGTAAACATAATTAAGGTCTTAAAATCTTACCAACTTACAAGAATAAATTTAAATACTGAATATTCAAAATACCATTTCTTTACATAAACTAGCTTAGCAAAATAAATCATTTCATAACTCAATCTTATTTCTCATAAAACTATTATCTTATACAGAACCCAAAATATTTATGAAAACTCATACAATTAACAACATAATATTCAAAATACACAACATAGAGAAAATCAGTAGGATCTAGTGGAATTTTCTTATGGCCAACTAATCCAGTATAAAATGTATAAACCAAGTCAACTCCCTGATTTAATCAAACAAGCGTTGCCAGGGTCAAATCCCCTTTTGAAAGTCAAGGTTAAATCCATGACCTCAATAATAAATATCAAATATAACAAATGTCCCAATAATTCATCCAAACTCTCCACAAAAATGTCCTCCCATATACCTCCTATCATGACCATGTCAAAAGTTTCCAAGTGCACTTGGACTTTTCTAAAGAAAACTCCCAAGCATCCATTTAAATCCAAATTCTTCTATTAATCAAGATAGTCATCCACAACCTCCTTTAAACATAAAGATAAATCATTTCAAGATTTAATAATTATAGATGCATTTTAAATCACAATCCATTTCTACTTGTCAAAATGCTTGTATAAGGAAAATATAAAGCCAACACATTTGAAACGCATAAATGTTTACAATTTTATAAGCTATATAAACTCATTCTCTAAACACAAGTTGATTTAAAAATATTAATCATATAAAATGTTTCTAAATCAAAACTTTGTTCTAGCTATCAAAATCTTCTAAAATTATCACTCAAAAGCACAGTTACTCACAATAAGTTCAAATCATAAAAAATCATTTTCTAAAACATGTTAAGTAGCAATAATATAAACATATCAACTTTAGTCTAGAGATAAATTTGCTTTCTAAATATTTCATAAAACAAGAATAAGACCAAACACTTCAAACATAAAATAAGCATATAGTAATTGCAAGCTAAACTAAAGTTATCCACTCAATTCTCTTCTTGATTCCTATTATCTATGATTCACAAGCCTCTAATTGTAAAATTGCCGGTTAGCCTTCTTGCTCCAAGATCACTGGGCTTTCCTTTAAAATTTCAAATCGCGGTCAACGCATTTCAAGCCCCATAAAGCTGACCAACTATACCGATAGAGGACCGAACTCAGCAGTGGAACTGAAGTGGCGTGCGGGAGAAGATTGAGGGCATTCTGACATGACGGTGGGGGAATGCTTCCGACGAGGTGTTAGTCTGTGGCAAGCCCCAAGCGCATCAGATTGCACACCGGATGAGGTATCGGCCAGGAGCAATTGTGCACGGTGGAGGTCGGAAGTAGTGTTGAAGTCTGATTGGGCCTGGGACGGTGGTCCGGTTGAAATAGGAGCCAGCGGCGATGGCTTGATGACGGAGATGAAGATAGGCGGGAATGTGTGAGATGTAGAGATCGGGAATATGGGATAGGAAGGCTCTATGGTTGCCGATTGGTAGTGTGGGGAATGGTTGTGGTGGTGGCGAAACGATGATGGGGATGTAGTCGGGATGGAGCATGCGTGACATTGAGAAAAATAAGGGAAAAAAAATGAAAGAATAAAGGCCAAAATACTTTTTACCGTTTAACTTTTACTCAAATTTTAATAATATTCATTAATTTTTTTTGAATAAGTTATATCACCTAACTTTTAAAATAAAAATAATGTCAGATATTTTAAAAAATTATCCATTTTATTAATAAAAAAATCCTATATAACTAGATAAAATGTTAATCGCGCTATAAAAATTACTAATTAAATTAAAAGAAAAATTGAAATTATTTTACTTTTTAAATTTAAAATTAATTTTTTTTCTTCGTTAAATTGAGATACAAATTTCTCTGATTGATTCTCAAAACTTATCTATTATTATGATAAAAAAAAATTATTAATAGTAATTGAGAGAATATTTTCAAAAAGAATTCATAGTAGATTACTTTTGAGAAAAAAAATTATAACGACTTTTGATCACAAAAAGACATTTCAAATTTTATTGGCTTGAAATTCATTCCTCTTTTTATCATTAATAATATTTTTTTATCATAGTTGTATATGAGTTTTGAAAATTCATAGCAAGAGAAAAAGTTTATGTCATAATTTAACAAAAAAATATATATAATTTTAAATTCAAGAAATAAAATAATTATAACTCTCCTTTTAATCTAGTTAATAGTTTTCGTAGTCCAGCATTCTATCTAGTCACATAAGATTTTCTATTAGGAAAATAGATGATTTTTAATAATGTCTAACATTGCATTTATTTTGAAAGTTAAATGATATAATTGATTCAAATAAAAGTTAGTTGGTATTATTGAAACTTAAGTGAAAGTTAAAGCATAAAAAGTACACTTTGACCAAGAAAAAGTAAAGAGACAAGGAAAAGGAAATAATAAATAAATTGAAATTTTAACATTAGTGGTGGGAAATCAGAGGTGGGAAAAAATATCTAGTAAAGCATTATCTCCATACTCAATAATCTATTTAAATTCTAAAATATTAATAATATACTTTAGGTAACTAAAATAATTAAAATACTATTTTAAATATATTAATCATTAACACCAAAATCAAATTTAATAAAGCCTAATAGATATGAACAATACCTACATTCTAGATTTGATTATAGAGCAGTAAAGAAGTTAATTAGTCGTTAAATAAATATTTGTCAAACATGTAACTCAGCTGGCATCAAAGAAAGCAGAACCAGACTGCCAACGATCTGACAATAGAGAGTCCTCATCTTGTAGACCTGCTTTCGGCTAATGGGAATTTTTGTCAAAAACTATAAATTTTCAAATAAAATCATTTATTATTTTACAAATCTTATACAAGTAAATTTTAAATATTCCTTCACAATAAAATTTCATAAAAAGAATTTCATAGGAACTGTTAAAAAATTTGTTTGGACATTGCAAGATTATTTGTATTTGCCCGATTTTAAATCTCTAGATGCATTGCGGGGGCCTAAAAGTAAGTCCCAACAATTTTGAGCTCAAATGAAATAAATTTGACATTTCGATGTTTTGAGAATTAAAAAAAAAAAAAGATACAAATACATTTGACAGATACAATATTTAAAATTTTCTCAAAATAGTGCTGATGTTCTCCTCATCGACAAAAAAAATTTGTAACAAATGAAGCTTCGATTCTGGAAGATTCCTTACGTGCAGCCCTCAGGTGGGAGTTTATTTGGCAACTTCAAAGCAAACTGCTCCTATTAATACTAATTAGTGCAGTCCATTTGGTTTGTGGAAAATCTTCAAATTCTTTTCCTCAGGATTTTCTCCATTAAACATCTATTATATTGTCACAAACAACACAACGCTCAGCTATTACTCTTGCCATCACGCTTCCTTCTTCAATCTTGAGCTCTCTGCTCATCTTATTCCACAAATGCACTGCATAAGTCCCTCCATCGTACAACAATTCAATAACCTTATCCTCAACCCATCTTCTTTCATTGTCATCGCTTGGCTTCTTGAAAAGACTCCCAATCCTAATCCAATCCACCGGATAAAACGCCTTAGGCCGCAAAATCGTCAGCTCATATCCGGGCACGTTTTCGACTCTCCCTATGACTCTAGATACTAAATAAGGTCCGTTGTATCCCCATCGGTTTCCGTCAAAACTCGAGGCGAATTCTTGCAAGAAATCCACAAGAATCGGATGGTTTATGTCGAAGATCATGACAGCACCGCTTAATCTTGTCCATTTCCTAGTAACTCCATCCACACTTTGAGCTCCGACGGCATTCTTTAGGCCCGAGAGATCTCTCAAGATCACCATATCCACATCCATGTAAACTCCACCATATTTGTACAACATTGCTAATCTTATCAGGTTGGAGAGATTTTGGGACAATGGGATTTGTCCGGGATCTTTGGTACCACTACTAATTTCTTCGAGCCAGGCCTCCGCCGGAGTTCCTTTCACCAGGAAAGGCAAATCCGGCGTTATGGCCATGACTTTGAAACCTCGATCAAGCAAGGGTTTCAAAATCCGGTACCCGGCCCGGGAATCCATTGATCTTGATATGATGAGCAGGCAAGATCGAGGATGGGATTTGAAGAGTGTGTCCATGGTGAGGAATTCTCTTTTACCGAATGATTTTGCCGGTGAAAGCCAGATTATGTGGAAAAGTCTGGTGCAGCCATTGTTGAGGAAGTTCAAGACTCTGTAATGGAATTGATCTGATAAGCTGCTTGACTTGAGAATCTCCAGGTTTGGAATTTGTTTCTTGAACCATTCAATTCTTTCTTCCCGGGAAATATTTTCTGGAGGGATCAGAGGATCTTCTTCGTTCTCTGCATCTGCTTCTTCAGCACTTCCCTGCATGGAAAACTTCTCTTGAGAACGATGAATAATGCCGCTGTTTTGGGGAGTTGAGGGCTCCCTCGGATTTTGGGTTTGTGGATTTTCTTGTTGCTGGAGATTTTGACGAGTTTCCAAGATAACTGGTTGCGATGGACAACTTGATTTGCTATTTAGATTGATCATGAAGAAGAACATAACAAGAAATGAGATTGAATACAAGGCCATAGGAGATTTTGGAATCCATTCGGAGAGCTTCTGAGATATTGTCTCATCAGAAGACATGATTACTTTGGAGGAATGCCGGTTCCAACGTTGCAAGGAAATGTACTTTCTGTGAAAAAGAAATAAAAAACGTTGAGGAAGAATATTGTTCATGTAAGCTTTTGTCCTTTGAGTCCAGTTCTATAGGAGCAAATGGTACAATTTTAAAGATTGGTATTTGATTGGGTGGAGACAGAGGAAGTAATAGAGATGTCACATATGATTTCAATTTTAAGGATGTTCGACAAAATGTGGTCCACCAGTCAATTTTAAGACATTGATTTCTGTAATAGAAGAAATGATGATTAATATATGTGAAAGCCACTTTTAAATTGTCTCAACAAGTGACTTTTGCACGTTTTTTTAAAATTTTTTAATGGATTTATGCATGTTATAAATTAAGTATGCTTTTTAGTTTTAGGAGGAGAGAGACATAAGTCTTTTTGTGCACATAGAATTCACAATTTTGTACAAAAACGTTTACACTTCTAAAGAAAAATGCATGCTTTAATATCTCTTATATAATAATAATAATAATAATAATAATAATAATATATTCCACATAAAAATTTCTCATAACATGCCCGAAAAAGGAAAAACATAATGGGCCGGGTTCTGGCATTTCGTATAATGCATCTTTTAATTTTGTGTTTTCAAGTTTTGGCATTTGTTAATAGTTGTCCCAGGAACTCAGGTCAAGTAGCGTTAATTGTGGTTTGAAAGTGAAATTTCGATAACAGTCATGTGTTTTAATAATAAATGTGTTCTTTTAATTGAATTAAAAAAACAAAATTACTTTTAATAAAAAAAATTAGAAGTTAGAATTTAAGGTTTAGTTTTTAAGATTAAAAGTTTAGGATTTAAAGTGCAGTGTTTAAAATTTGAATAATACTACTTACACTCTCACGTATTTACTCTCCTTTTCATAACTACAAGAAAAATAGTCAATATCTGTGGATTTTCCTATGAATTTTGGCTTAAAATCCACAGGTAAGACATTTCCAACGGATTTTCTTACGGAAAAAAATCCACAGGTATAATGTTCATGGAAATTAAAATCCATAGGTATTTTGCTGTAGATATTTCCATCGGAAACCACACAAAATCCGTAGGTAATTTCTCAACCCATGGACATATTTTGGTGGAAACTTTCTATGAATTTTCCTATGGATTTTTATTCGCAGGAAATTTTCGCAGCTAATTCCGTAGATAACCTTTCACAAGTAAATCCACAAAAAATTTTCGCAGCTAAATTCACAGGTAAAATTTTACAAGAAAAATTAAAAAAGTAATTATTTAAGCATAATATTCGTTAATCACCTGTATTTCCATAATAACGCATTTATAATACTTCAAATATGAAACCACATTACAAACTAAATATGTCAATAAGCAATATTAAAATCCAAAAATAAAAATA
>JANHAO010013379.1:0-15874 GCA_026873985.1 Saraca asoca
TATCATCTTTTTTCCATATCATGATTTAATGATAAATTGATTATATAATAAAAAGAGTAAAGTGTAATAAATTCTTTAAATGGTTAAAAATAACGATATAATGATTCTATTCAATTAAGAAAAATATAGTAAAATAAGAAAACTCAATACGTGACGAACCATAGGCAACATTGTAATTTTTTTTTGTTATTTTTTTAAAGAAAAATTGGTTTTATGTTGAGTACCATTGAAGTTGCACCTAAACGTTTTTTATGAATTAATCACAATATAATAAACCCACGGCAGAAGTTCATGTACTGTTGGTGGAAACCTAACTACACTAACATTGCATGAAATTAACAAATATATGAAAAAAAACATTATTTAATATCTTATGTAATATTTCATTTTTTAATATATATATATATATATATAAAAGATTTTAACTTCACATGAATCTCTTCAAGGAATAAAAATATAGACTGGCCTATCAATAGAATATTCTGTGTTATGTGAGATTTACTAATTGTTATTGGATTTTCTTTCAAAAAATATCCTGTGACTTTAGACAAACAAGTTTTGTCATAATATCCTATGAGTTTGTATTATAAAAATTATTAGGAGTTGTTGGCAGGTTGGAAATAAGCAAGTGAAGCTAAGTTTTGAAATAGATATGTCAAGTTTGTAATTCAAAATTTTAGTCAAAATTTATACTTACATTTAGAGCTGTTAAAACGAATTGTTCAACTTGTTCAATGATTGACCTTAAACATATTAAACTAGATCATATTTTTTTTCTTTAGAAAACTATTAAAATGAAGATCCTAATTTGTATTTCGTAGGCTCATGAATATAACAAATTGGCATTTATTGATATAGTTAGATTTACATCAAGCTAGGCCAAATTAGGCATGTAACCAAATCGGCCTATATTTTGAAAACCCTATCCTTTGAAAATTTGCAGACTAGACGAGTAGGCTTGTGAGCTAAACCCATTTTAATGGATCTATCTACATCCTATTAATAGGTCAAAATTTTGATTTGATCTGACTTGTAATAGACACCAAAAAGCTTGGCCTAACCTTTAAACCTACTTAAGCCTAGTTATTTAAACATAAAAATGTCATATACTTTACCTATATAAAATTATTTTTTTTTTCAAATTTCATGGGCCTTTTGAACAACTAACACTTACCTTACTTTTGTAGGCCTAAGCCTTAAAGCAATAAACTATTCCCACATCTATTTTGAATATGGGAACACCATACCCTTTAAACAAGTAATTTATTTTGAATAAAGTTTTGTCTCTATTTCCATTCAGGTAAATTTAAAATCAGTGTGTTTGTGTGTGTCTAATATATATAACGTATCATAATTTAATAGTCTGTCTTTATAGGACAACAAACTAAGCCTAAATTTAAAAAAGGTTATCTTGCTATAATAGGCGCGTGTGTGTATTGGGGCACACAAGACACACAAATAAAAGTTATTATTATATTATTCAAACAATGGATTTGTATCCTCTCTTTTTAGTTTAGTTATTTTATTGTCATTTGAAGAGAGTGTAAACACAAACTAGTTTGTTGGCCTCTGCATAAGATTCCAAAACCAATTGCACCTGAAACTCTTATGTTTGTCTCCTTTTTAAGATGATCAATTAAAGTATAAGGAAGGGATCCAAATTCATCAAACGACCTATTACACCCCTAGTTTTCCATATGCTTCTAGTCATTTTCTTCGCTATTGTAGGTCAATTTGTGATCTAATGTTTTTGAAATGCTAGTTAAATTTTATCTTTAAATTCCTAGTGTATAATGAAAATGATATTATTTCTTTCCTAAGCTGCGAATTAGAAGTTCCTTTTAGTTAGGAATTCATGTTGGTCTTTATTGTTTGTTTGTCATCTAGATAATAGTCTTCATAAGCTCGGCTGATTAGCATTGCATGTACCACCTTATATTTTGATACATCTCTGGCCTTTTAATTTGTTGCATTCCTGAGTCAGAAGAAAAAAAAAGATATAGATTCTTGGTTAGAATGTAGACAATACAAGTCATTCAAAGCTTATGTACTTGTTTAATCTATTATAAGTTGATTACTGAATGATATTTATTTGCACATGAGGGTAATCAAGCTTATAATCATAGTAGTTATTCACCATATTATGAATTTATCAAGTGCAAATTGTGTGATTTGTATATGATTTTCATCCTTGTTCATTTTATCATTGGATTATTCTTTACTTTTATTCGAACATGAAACAAAACTCATTTTACCTATTCCAGGGAGTGAAATTCTAGAATGGTTAATGAAGACAGACAAAAAAAATTTTCCACTGTACAATTTTGATTTTATGTCAGATAAGGATGAATGGGATAGTCAAAATCAGAAGTCATTCGTTGTAGACATCCTACATTATTGTCAAACAAGTAATTGTAAATGGTTGTTGCTTACCTTTTGTTTGAACCTTTGATATGTTCTCAACCCAGAGATACAAAGTATACTAAGTCTTTATGTATGCTTTGTTATTGTTTTAAAGCTCCTGAAATTGAGGTTTTCCCATATGATAATAGAGGTGTTGTGGAGATTCTTCGGACAGATAGTGGTGGCCCACAAAGCTAGAGGCCTAGAAGGAAAGGGAGTGGCCCAAACCAAAACAAGATCGCTGGCGGTCTTGTGGTAGGCCGCCAAACGTGTAGCTCTAGATGGCAAGGACACTAACGAGCTCTCCTCCATGCTTGGGGAACCGATCAAGCATCTGATGGGCGTCGCCTAAAGCACTCTATTAGCCCGTAGCCCCCAAGAATCCGATAATGATTTGCCCGGCATTTATTACTTGTCGTCCAGCATTTAATGCTCGTGCGAATGTAATCATAATTGCATACGAATAAACTATTATTATCTATTATAAGGCCTCCCCTTACAAAAAGGGGATGGTGAAGCCATATAAAGTAGGTAACAAGCAAAGAAACTCTTTGAGGCACTTTCTGTAACAAGCACCATCGAAAGAGATAATATTACTCACCGTGGATGTGGGGGTCAAACTGACTTTAGCTGAACCATGATAAAATTCCTTCTTGTTCTTCCCTCTTCACTCAGAAATCTCACCATAAATCCATGCAGATCAATTTATAAAACAACAGCTCGATTTCTTGAACCCTTAGTTGATCGATTATCAAAATCGATTGTCAACATTTTGGCACGCCCAGTGGAATCGACTGCTTACACATTTTTTGTAATGGCAAGAGGTAGAACACTCAGGAGTTCCGGTGTCGCCAACCTGCCAGGCGGTCATGTTGAAGGATGACGAAATGTACCTGAGGAAGAATGCTTGGTCTTGGCAAGTACTTCCTCCGCCCTTCCAGAGGCAGATGAAATGCAGGTATTGAGCCAACATCAAGAGGCGCTTGAGGGTACGGTCAAAAGACTCACCGACGTAGTCGAAGCACTGACCCAGGCCTGTATTCAAAGGGTCAGGGAGCATGATAAGGACAACCCTGTTGTTGAAGCAGCCAGACAACCTCGGGCGGAGGTGGCAATGCGAAGACGACAGCCAGCCGAAGAAGAAGCTTAGAGGGCCAATTCGAATCTTTCCTTTAACTTGCGGCCGGAAGAGGAAGGAAGACAGGCTCGTAAGGAGAAAGAGTGCCAGTAGATAAAAAACCCACGTTATGCGGAAGGCTTGAAGGTGGATCACGATGATGCCAAGAGTCAGTGCTTCGAAGTCCGAGATCACATGATCGAAGAGTTGTTTCAGAGGGTGCAAAAACTGGAGAAAGCCTCTTAACTCAGGATCAATCGGGCCACTATGAGGACAGAACTCCATTGTCCAAAAAGATTGAAATAGAACCTCTTCCCTAACGCTTCAAGGTCCCATCAATCTTGATGTACGATGGAAGAAGTGATCTTTATGACCATTTAGATGCCTTTGACATCCAAATAGACCTACAGACTAGTAACCCTATGGTCAAATGTCGGGTCTTCCTGGCCACCCTCAAGGATGTGCCGAGGGTGTGGTTTAAAAGCCTTCCAACCCGAAGTATCAACAGTTGAGAGGAATGTTGAGGCAAGTTCCTGGACCAGTATGGAGCCCTGAAGAAGCAACTCGCGCCGCCCTGCCATCTAGCCATAATCTTCCAAAGGAAGAACAAATCATTAAAGGATTACATTTTCAGATTTCGATGCGAGATCAGTAATATGGAAAGTCCTTCTGACGACAGTATTTTGACCGCAATCTCGGCTGGACTCCATAGAGACGGAAAGTTATATGAAAGTATATACAAATCCCCTGTGAAGAACTTGCGGGAATTCTACGAATGGGCCACTAAGGAGATCCGGTGGGAGGAAACGTTTGGCTCCAAAGGACTTGGCCAAAAGGTTGAGCTCAGCTTTTCAACCTCTGGTAGAGGTAAAAAAAGAGGAAGCCACGGTAAAGACTGGGCTAATTAAGTTAATAACGTGGGAACACAGCCCACGAAGAGACCCAGGGTGGAACGGTCTGAGCCCCGAAGCCACTATAATAGCTATAACATTCTAACTGATACCTCGGAGAAGATATACATCGCAGAAAGGCACTGGGAGAATTTCAGATGATCGAGATCATTGGTGACTCCTCCAAAACATCAGGATCCAAGCAGGTTTTGTGCCTATCATAATGATATAGGGCACACGACCTCTAAATGCAAATCTCTTAGGGATGCAGTCGAAGATCTCATCCGAAGGGGCCGTCTAAGAGACTACGTAGTGCATCCCTCAAGCTGTCAATCTCCACCGTGCATAACACAATCGCCTCCCAGTTCTAAGCAAGAGCAAACAGCGGTGGTCTGAACCCTCTACACAATCCATAGGAGACCACACATCGCTGGGGCTTCACGTAGCTTACGAGAACGATATGTACGGAATGCGAGCTACGTCCTATCCGAGGTTAATGAACATGATAGGCTCAGCAAAAAGGTGAGACGGGCCCCAGATCCACTACCTTTGTAAATGATGATGAGCAGGAAATCCAGTCCCCGCACAATGATGTCATTGTCATTAGGGCTAAGGTTGGCAATGCCGAAGTAAGAAGGATTATGCTGGATACCGGCAGTTCATTCAATGTTATGTACAAGGGATGCTTTGACCAAATGGGGATGAACCGAAGCAACCTCAAATCCTCACCCGATTCCCTCTTCGGCTGCACTAGCGATGCAATTTTTCCTGTAGGACGAATTAGACTCCCCATCACTCTGGGGGATAAGGATTGCCAGTCCACTATCCTGGTCGACTTCTTGATTGTAGACTGCCCGTCAGCCTATAACGTTGTCCTAGGATGACCAGCCATGAACGACCTAGACTTGGTCGTATCCACAAGAATTTTAACTGTCTGATTTCCCACGGCGATCGGGGTCAAGTGTGTGAAAGGCGAGCAGTGCTCAGCCCAGCAATGCTACGAAGATGCCGTCAAGATTGGGGACAGAGCGAAAAAGATAGATGCAACCCCTGGTAAGGAGCCCCAAGCCTTAAACTCAATTGAGGTAAGTCAAAGCCTCGACCTACGCGATTGGGAAGAAGAGAAAGAGACTGAACCTATCGAAGAACTTGAAGAAATCATGGTTGGCGAGGCAAATGACCAGTGACGATTCAAGCTCGGCAGAAGTTTATCTCCCAATGTGAAGGGCCAGCTAACGGACTTCCTCAAGGCAAACTTAGATGTCTTTGCTTGGAGCCATGAAGATATGGTGGGAATCAACCCTAAAATCGCATCACACAAGCTGAATATTGACCCCCACCATCAGCCGGTAAGGCAGAAAAGAAGGCCCCTAACTACAGAACACTTGTGCACCTTGAAGGGGGAAGTGGAAAGGCTACTGACGAACGGGTTCATTCGAGAAGCTCATTACCCAGTCCGGGTAGCCAATCCCGTCTTGGTCAAGAAAAAAGACGGAGATGGAGGGCATGCATAGACATCACAAACTTCAACAAAGCTTGTCCTAAGGACAACTTCCCTTTACCCAGAATCGACCAGCTCGTGGATGCCATAGCCGGCCATCAGCTCCTCAGCTTTATGGACGCATATTCTGGGTACAATCAGATACCCATGGAACCGTAAGATGAGGAGCACACGTCATTCATCACGGATAGAAGGCTATATTGCTACAAAGTAATGCCCTTTGGACTTAAGAATGCCGGAGCGACCTATCAACGACTGATCAATACAATGTTCAGAGATCAGATTGGGAAAATCATGGAGGTCTACATGGACGATATGCTTGTCAAGTCCAGACAGGTCTCTGATCACGTAAAAGATCTGGATGAAATATTCTAGATTTTGAGAAAATATCGGATGAAGCTGAACCCACTGAAGTGTGCTTTCGGAGTAGCTTTCAGTAAATTCTTGGGGTTCATGGTGAATAATAGAGGCATAGAGGTTAACCCCAAGAAAATAAAGGCGCTCATAGATATGAAATCGCCCAGCGGAATAAAGGATGTCCAAAGCTTGACTGGACGAATTGCAGCCCTAAGCAGATTCGTATCCAAAGCAACAGACTAATGTTTGTCGTTCTTCGAAGCCTTGAAGAAGGCGAAGCATTTTGAGTGGACGAAGGAATGCGAGGCTACTTTTTTATCTTTAAAGGAATATATGGGCCGGGCCCCTCTTCTTTCCAAGTCATAGGAAGGCGATGTCCTCACCCTTTACTTAGGAGCATCACGGCATGCCATCAGCGCTACCCTTGTCCGCAAGAAAAATGAGATACATCTCCCACTTTATTATGTGAGCAAGAGGTTGGTAAATGCTGAAGAGAAATATACTCCAAATGAGAAACTCACCTATTTCCTCGTGATTACGTCGAGAAAGCTACGACCATACTTCCAAGCTCATCCATCGAGGTCCCAACTCGGTACCCGCTAAGACAAACCCTTCAGAAGGCGGACACCTCGAGTTGACTACTAAAGTGAGCAGTCGAACTCGCTCAATTCGACATCCACTACAGACCTCGATCAGTAATTAAGGGACAAGCCTTAGCCGACTGTATAGCAGAATTTACTGGATCGGCGGAAAAGGAAGTTGGAACCTCAAAAGGGCCATGGTGGGAACTTCACACTGATGGGTTATCATGTGACCACAAAGCGGGGGCGGGAGTTCTGCTGATCAGTCCTGAAAGGTATAAAGTCCACTGCGCCTTAAGGCTTGAATTTTGAGCCACCAATAATGAAGCTGAATATGAAGTGCTTCTGGCTAGACTTTGCCTTGCGAAGGAAGTACAAGCTAAAAACTTTAGGATTTGTAGTGACTCCCAGCTGGTTGTCTGTCATATAAAAGGGGAGTATCAGGCCAGGGGCGAAAATGGCTATGTACTTACAGAAGGCACAGGAAATGCTTCGCACGTTTCGGAGATATGAAATCAACCAGGTTCCTCTGGCTCAAAACGTTCACGCAGATGCCCTAGCCCGACTTGCCACGGTTAAGGATGCAGAGTTCGCAGGCACGATCCCTATAGAAATCCTGCAGTCCCCTAGCATAGAGCAGAAGAACGATGTGATGATAACCACTCCAATGCAAGGCTCATAGATGACCCCAATCATGAAGTACCTCCAGAATGACGAGCTCCCTGAAGATAAGTTAGAGGCACGTCGTACCCGATTCCGTGTAGCGAATTATTACATCATAGACAATGCGCTCTATAGAAGGGGTTTCTCAGCCTCGTTCCTTTGCTGCATCGACGACCCTGAATGCCATATCATTTTGAAAGAAATACACGCCAGACATTGCGGCAACCACACTTGGGGCTGTTATTAGCACAAAAAGTCCTTTGATAGGGCTTCTTCTGGCCAGCTGTGAAACGGGATGCCATCAACCTAGTCAGAAGATGTGACAATTGCCAAAGGTTCGCCAACATTTCTCGAGCTCCTCCATCCTGCCTCTAACAGATGATTAGCCCATGGCCTTTCGTTATTTAGGGGATCGATTTGATAGGGCCTCTCCCCACAGGTCGCGAGAACTGCAAGTATGCTGTAGTCATCGTAGACTACTTTACCAAGTGGGCAGAAGCGAAAGAATTGGCCCAGATTTCGTCCTCTCAGAGACAAAAGTTTGTCTGGAGCAACATTATCTATCGATTCGGGGTCCCCCAACAGATAGTGTCAAACAATGGGACGCAGTTTACCAGCGAGCAGTTTATCCAGTTCTGTGATGACCTTGGGATCCTGAAGAATTTCTCATGGGTAGATCACCCTCAAACCAATGGGCAAGTGGAAGCGGTTAATAAGATTATCAAGCAGATCTTAAAGAAAAGGCTGGAAGCAAGGAAAGGAGCATGGGTGGACGAACTACCAATGGGGTTATGGGGTTATGGGCTTATCGCACCATGGCTTGTAACTCCACCGGGGAAACTCCTTTCTTGATGGTCTACGGAATGGAAGCTATGCTGCCGGTTAAGTTCGAAATTACCTCACACTGAAGAGCCACTTTCAATGCAAAGGAGAATGATGAGCTACTCTCAACAAGCATTAACCTTATCGAAGAAAAAAGAGACAAAGCGTGCCTAAGAATAGCAACCTATCAGCAAAGAGTAGCCCAGTATTACAATAGGAAGGTGCCGGCTCGAAGCTTCAAGACGGGTGACCTCGTTCTACAACTTGTCCTACCAAGAGGCTGTGACCCCAAGGATGGAACGCTGGGGCCAAATTGGGAAGGTCCATACATTGTCAAAGAAAGGTTGCAAGCCAAGGGATATCGCCTTGCCAACACCGAAGGAATAGAACTTCCTCGGGCCTGAAATGTTGAGCATCTTCGGCCCTATTACTAGTAGAATAAATTATGTGTAGAAAGCTCGTAATAGCATTTTGAATAAGTAAATTCCCATTTATCTTAATATGTTAGCAATGTGTGTGTTTTCCTGGATTCACGAAAACAACGTCATTTTGATTAAAGCAAAATGCATTCACCACATGGTAAAGTAAAAAGAGGGTTAGCTTTTGTTTTAACCCAGTATAGACTGTTAGGAGCGCAAAAGTCATAAAAGTCGAGAAAGGGAAGAAAAAGGACGAAACCCATAAAAAAGGATGAAACTTGTTAAAGCATAAATTGTCTCAGTTATAGGCTATAAACGCAAGAAATGAAATAAAAACAACAAAATCCTAAAGGGAGGCACTAGGGGGCTTCGAAGCAAGAGGGTCCTGAGCATCGGAAGGGGTCTCTACGAGCACGTCTCTTGATGTTTCTTTGCCAAAATGAGTCCCGACCGCCTTTTCCCTCTGAGAAGTAGCCTCGACTGGTACATCATTCACCTTAGGAGACCATCAGTGCCTTCAGCACCAGATGGAGAAGCCATCCCCGCATCTTTGATGAAGCCTTGTATAATCTCTGAGATCCCCCACTAAAGAAAGAGAAATCCATGCTCGGATGGTTCAGCCATAAGGTATACATGAAGCTGTTGGTGGTATGGGTGATAGCGGCTGCTCGAGCTTCCTCGATCATGGTGGAGGTCTCCTCTTTTATCTTGATGGCTTCGCCTTCAACGCGCACAGCTCTCTCCTAAATCCGTTGATCCTCCTCAATAGTACGGCTTGCCTCCTCACAAGCATCCGCAAGCTGCCTTCAAAAGCCTCCGGCCCCTTGGGCAAGAAGGAGCATGTCCTTCTTACTCTTCTGCAACTCCTCATGAGTCTTTTGCAGCCTTGAGGCAAAGTTAACTACTTCACACGCGAAAGATTCCTCCCCTCTACTTACTGCAACGTTAGCATCCTCCAGCAGGCGCTCGGTGTCCTTTCATTTCCTCTTTAACCTTGTCGCCTTATCGGTGGCGGCAGCAAGGTCAGTTTTGAGTTTCTCTCTCTCCGCCTCCCAGCCCAAGCACTCTTTCCTCTGCTTAATGGCCTCAAGTGTCCCTTGGAAAAAGCAGAACGGAAGGAAAAGAAGAGGAAGAGGTCAGAACATGAAACACAAAAATACAAAAGAAATCGAAGGAGAGAAGCTTCATTGACCACCAGACAATGACTAGCCAGCATTTCCATCAGGATGCCGCCTCGCATCTCATCATCTTCTAGAGATGCAACGCTCTATCCTAGGATCTGCCCTACGTTCTCATGAACAAAGTTATAGAAGCATCGAATCTTAGCCCCTAGCCCTTCGGAAGGAAGGACTAACTCGCCTAACGAACAAGCCAGCGACCTATGAGCGGGCTCCTTCCCTTTATTGAGTCTTCGCCTCTGCAGGGAAGGTTAGTCAGGGGTATCACTTTCATGGCTCTATGACCCTTCAATCTCCCTCTCAACTTCAATAGAGCCATGATACAAAGATTGAGCAGGCGGAAGAAGAGTCTCCTCCGTTATGGACAGGCTGAAGGGAAGATCAACTCGAGTCGAAGCTGGGGGAGGGAGTGGGATAGCTGAAGCAGGCCTTTGAAGGACCAGAGAGGAGGAGGGGCGATCAGCATGAGCACCAGCTGCCCGCATGCACCTTGGAGGGGGCTCCATAAGGTTAGCTTTACCCATGTCAACCTCTTCGTGGAAGTCCACAAGAGGAACCTCCCTTACACCACGAACCCCAATGTCGCGCGAATTATTGATAAGCTCAGTGCCCAAGGGAGGAGAGAGTCCGTAGGCTCGCAGGAGATCTTTGGTGAACTTTACATTGCTTGAGGAGGCATCAGAAGCAGATAGCTGGCTCAAAATCTCTGCTTCCTCAACACTCAATTCCAACCTTTCCCTCCGGACGCCCTCTGTAGAAAACATAAAGATATCAGACAAAATAAATAAAAAAAGAAAAAAGACAAAAAGAAGGGGGAGTGATGGCAAATAGAAATAAAACGAATAAAAGGCCAGCCCTCACTCTAACTCACTCACCCGGATCGACCACAAAAGAGAAGTTCTGAAGGCGACGCAACGACAGACAGGACACAAAGAGCCAGTGGGTTTTGTAAGGACCCGCATTGGATTTCCCTCGAGCCTCACCAGAAGGCAACGCCTTCTTGTACCTCGAAGAATGAGGTGATAGATAATAAAAACCTTCCTGCCGACTGACACCCTTGGTCTGGTAGAGGAAGCACAAGGCCCGTGCACTGAGAGGACGAAGGCCGTTCTGGAGATGGATGAGGGCAAAAGAAATCAACGAGGAGTAGGCATTGAGTGTCAGCTACGCCGGGGCAAGACCCAATTTGTTTAAAAAATCAATAATAAATGAAGGGACGAGAAATCGAAAACCCGCGTTCAGGTGATGGACACCTATAGCCATAAATTTCGACGGAGGATGTGTGGCATGATCCGTGGGAGATGGCACTAGCACGCGACAGCCCCTCAGAAAAAAATATGCCTCCGCGATTCCTTCTATCTCCTTGGGTCTAGTGGTGGAAGGAAAATGTTTGAAGGCAGAAGTAACTCAAGACCCCGTTGGCTCCCCGCGAGCCGAACCTACTCACAACTTCACCGCTTTGGGAAGTTGCATCCCGCGAATGAAAAATCTCCTCACTCTCTTCAGTCTCGGTGTCCTCGCTGACTATAAGGTGGCGGCGGCGTTTAGAAGGCTGAGACATCTACAAATAAGAAAAATAAAGAAGAAAAAAGGAAAAATTATGTTCTGGATGAGAAAACCCATAAATCCTGGAACCACCCAACCTAAGAAAAGTGCAACACTACCCCAAAATCACTCGATTAGTGTAGGGAAGAACCTTAGGGAGGAAGGCCACAGAGGTCTAAAGACCCAAAAAAACTCTGTCACCGTCGCCCTACACCCTAGCCACCATCGACGAAACAGACAGCAACTCACTCGAATCACCATTCCCTTACCAAACACTAGAGAGCATTCATAAAAACTCTCAAAATGAAAACAAAAATAGTACACGGAAACGAAAACTCACCTTGGCGTTAAGAAGACGATCTGAAAACTTGAACGGAAGTGGAGGGGTTACAACTTGAGAGCCGATTTGGCAACATCAGCAAGGCAGAACAAGGTCCTTCTGGCAGGGATGGTGAGTGGCCTCTGGATGGAGAAGAAAGACAGAGCAAAAGTAGAACGATGGCTAAAGAGGGGGAGTCCTTTGGTTTTAAAATCAGATAAGATGGACTGTTAGATGAAAGAGCCCTTCGACTGACCCATAATTCGACGGACCAGTGCGCTTTAAGCATTTGATGCAAAAGCCTGACAGCTGAGCTGGAATAATCATTGTGCCGGTCGCTAAAGTCGAAGAAACGCATAAAGACCTAACTTTTCAAATTTTTGGTGGAAGAACGAGAGGGTGAGATACATAGCTAATCTCAGCACAGCTCGCAGCCTTGAAACTAAAATAGAGGTGCTTCGCCTACCGTCCTAGTGGCTGGCGCATACCTGGCGATAATCTATTGCTTTTAGCTTTCATGCAGGCTGAGGACTCGCAGCTCTCATGTGATGTACCTAATAGCTCGGGAACACCTGGTGCATAAGCACTAAGCCTCCAGAGCTCTCATCCTAGTAGCTCGGGCACACCTGGTGCATAAGTACTAAGCCTCCAGAGCTCGCTACCTAATAGATCAGGCACACCTGGTGCATAAGCACTAAGCCTCTAGAGCTCGCTACCTAATAGCTCGAGCACACCTGGTGCATAAGCACTAAGCCTCCAGAGCTCTCATCCTAGCAGCTTGGGCACACCTAGTGCATAAGCACTAAGCCTCCAAAGCTCGCTACCTAATAGCTCGGGCACACCTGATGCATAAGCACTAAGCCTCCAGAGCTCTTATCCTAGCAGCTCGGGTATACCTGGTGCATAAGCACTGAGCCTATAGAGCTCGCTACCTAATAGCTCGGGAACACCTGGTGCATAAGCACTAAGTCTCTAGAGCTCTCATCCTAACAGCTCGGGCACACCTGGTGCATAAGCACTAAGCTTCCAGAGCTCACTATCTAATAGCTCGGGCACACCTGGTGCATAAGCACTGAGCTTCCAGAGCTCACTATCTAATAGCTCGGGCACACTTGGTCCATAAGCACTAAGCCTCCAGAGCTCTCATCCTGGCAGCTTGGGCACACCTGGTGTATAAGTACTAAGCCTCCAGAGCTTGATTTGCCTCCCGTACAGGTCCATTGTACTACCCTAATGGAGTAACAAGTAATGCCGATAATATCTCTTAATCAAGTCCGAAGCAGGCATGAACATCAGGCTATTCATACCATTAGCCATTTACGACTGTTACAGAGGTCCACTGGCGATCACTGAGCAAGCAGAGCTACTAAGACAGTATCTCATCCATGGAAAGCGTATTGGAAACTCCCAGCTTGCTTCGAGTTGGAGGGCTGATGTTGTGGAGATTCTTCGGACAGATAGCGGTGGCCCAGAAAGCTAGAGGCCTAGAAGGAAAGGGAGTGGCCTAGACCAAAACAAGATTGCTAGCGATCTTGTGGCAGGCTGCCAGACGTGCAGTGCCAGATGGCAAGGACACTAGCGAGGTCTCCTCCATGCCTGGGGAATTGATCAAGCATCTGACAGGCATCGCCTAAAGCACTCTATTAGCCCGTAGCCCCCAAGAATCTGACAATGATTTGCCCGGCATTTATTATTTGTCATCTAGCATTTAATGCTCGTACAAATGTAATCATAGTTGCATACGAATAAACTATTATTATCTATTGTAAGGCCTCCCCATACAAAAAGGGGATGGTGAAGCCAAATAAAGTAGGTAACAAGCAAAAAAACTCTCTGAGGCACTCTCTATAAGAAGCACTATCGAAAGAGATAATATTACTCACCATGGACGTAGGGGTCAAACTGACTTTAGCCAAACCACGTTAAAACTCCCTCTTGTTCTTCCCTCTTCACTCAGAAATCTCACTATAAATCCACGCATATCGATTTATAGAACAGCAGCTTGGCTTCTTGAACCCTTAGTTGATTGATTATTAAAATTGACCGTCAATAAGAGGAAACCGATGGTACAGGCTGGGAGACATTAATGGGGGCTTGAATTTGCATCACCAGTTTATTATATTATTTAGTGGTAATGATGATTATATTCAGCAAGTTTTAAGAGAAGGCCACAACTAACTTAAAAGTATTTTTTCATGCTACAAGGTGGTGGTCGGGGAAAGTTGAGGATGTAAAAATAAGTAAGTGTGTTTGGTGTGTGATATATATAGATGAAGCGAATACTGAATTTGAGAATATGGCTTCCAGTTCTAGGCACACAAGTAGTATCAAGGAATCAAGATTCGTAGAAATTAGCTCAAATGAAGAAGATGCAACTGCTACTACCTCAAATGAAGAGCTTTTTACACAACAAAGAAAGCTCAAACAAAGGATTCTTGGTAAGTCACCATTCTTTCTCTTTCTTTCTCTCTCTCTCTCTCTCACTCAATTGAAAAAATAGGAATGTGATGGAAATCTTTCCTGTTTTGTTTATATTTTAGAGTGGTTTCAACTTTAAGCTAATCAAGTACTCACAAGGACAAGATATATTCCATTAATGTCTAAAAAATTATTCTAATATATTAATGGAAAATAACTTGATTTAGTTATTCTAAATTTTGACTTGGATCTACTTCACTTGTTATATTATCAATTTTCTTTAATTTCAATGAGAAAAAGATATAATTATTATACTCAGAGATCGACAATTTTTTTAGATAGCTAACCGATAAATTTGTCTTTTGAGAAGGTTAATATTCTTCAAGTTTATAATTTGTATGTGAAAGGACATGATGTATATATCCACGTGACAAGATAACATACAACACTATTTTATAGGTAAATGTCCATTAAAATTGAATATTAAAAAATTAACCCTTTTTTATGCAGATTAAATCAAATTAAACGGGAGTTGATTCACCAATTTAAGGAGTACGGTGTGATTCTTATGGACTTGTATTACTGGTTTGTGCCTTACTTTGTTTTAAATTTTCAATCTTTTGAACTGCTTAGATTTTCTTTTTAGTAGACATCCTGTGGATTGATTATGTATCCCTTAATATTTACATAAGTGTTTTGTTTTAGTATAGGGTTATATCGCTGTTTGTAGTTCATCATGTGTTTTATTTACTTATTTTTTTTATATGATGATTGAGGTGACATTTTATATAACAAATTAAATCTTTAACAAGAATTTGTAACATTTTATATAAATGTTACATTAATTATACAAGAACTGCAAGGTATTGTACTATAGTTGTTTACTAATTTTTATAAGAATATTAAAAAAATTTATTGAAAAATTCAAGATTCAGGATCAGTGTGATGGGAGGCTTTAAGTCTCTTTCTTGGTTTCTCAAAGCTAGAGTCTTTTGTATTTTTGATATGCAGCGATGGAGCCATCTATTGCATTGAGGGGGCGGTTGCTCCCAAATGGCATTTTCTCACACAATTATATGTGTTGAGCAATTTGCTTTCTGTATAAATTGTTATATTATACCCCTCCTAATCAATATTTTAGATTAAAATATTTCTATTAAGTTGATAGAATGTTAGATTAATTGTACAGAATGATTCTTCTAATATTTCTTACCATTCAACATAATTGAAAATGTATAAGATAATTTTTTTCATAACAATATCATATTTTGGTACTATCAAGTGAGTTGTAATTATGTTCACTTTACTAAGGGAAGGTGTAGGACTCTCAAGTTACCTTTTTGCATATCTGGTTATCAAATGTTATGATGAGCTCTGTTTTTGCAAGATGAATTGAATAGCATGGTAGGGGTTTGGGATTTCTTGATGGAAAATCACTATTTCTGGCTAGCCAAATGCCCCTCCCCCCCCCCCGAAAGTAACAAATGCACTTTCTAACTATCTATTATCTACCTCAGTCTTGTTAACTAATAAGCCTTGTATCTAGTGAGATAGGGATGATATATCTTTAATTCTATAGTTCTCATTCCAAAATCCTGTCCAAACCAAATTGCTCAAGCAAATTGACAGTGGATGAAAAGATGGTCATAAGTCTCCTCATA